>APFE030959139.1:0-87281 GCA_000404065.3 Pinus taeda
TTTTTATTTTTTTATTTTTTATTTTTTCTGTCTTTACCGAAAAGGAATTGTAGATGTCACCTACAACTAGCACTCATGTGGTGGGATGTAATATCGTTAAGGAGACATGATGTAAAATAGGTAACTATATGAAGGAAAGCTAGATGTGGACTAGAAGATCACTTTCCAATAAAAAGAGGGATGGCATGATTGAAGAAAGTGATGGTGGCTTGCGTCCTGCAAAACGAAGAAGGCTCCACAATTTTTTGAAGATGAATTTGGATGACATTAAAAGAAGGAGCTCAATAAGCAGCTGAAGGTCCCATGATCTCCATCTAGGGTAGAAAGCTGCTGGAAGCAAGTCCCTACTTAAGAGGGAGCTTGGGTACATTCCTTTTTATAGGAATGTTTATATTCTCCTTAATTGAGAGGGGGAGATAGACACATCATTCTTGTATTCACTTTGGGAAGAAAGAATGGAGGATTGGGTAAGTATTTGACATCCGATACTCTTTGAGGATGTTGTAGGGCATCCAAAATAAGAGTAGTCATAGAGGACTGATATTCTTTGAGGATTGGGAATCCAAGATAAGAATAATCTTGGAAGGACACCGACATACCATGTGAACACCCGGGTAGGATATGTTCCTTGAGAGACAATGATGAAGGTGTCTTTAAATCATTGTTCTTGCCAACATTGTGCTCTGAACTTGTGGAGAGATAGAGCTATTAGTCGTGCTATGTGGCAATGCTGGATGATATGATTCTATACAGATGGGTTACCAATCCGACTCCTCTTATGAGAATTTTTTCAGATTGAGAATGTCCAAGTACCTTGTATGGATTATGAATACCTCCCTAGTTAAGAGGGAGTGTTGAAATATCTAACTAGGTTTGCTCTTCCTAATGACATATGTAATCATGATTTTATGCATTTAATGAAAAGAAAATAAATAAATATATTATTTTTGTTCTTGAGGCATCAGTTTCATGCTCAAGATAAATTTATTTTTAGGTCAAGCACCCATTGAGTGCTTCTAGGGTTTGTTATTTAGTCTACAAGTCAATTGAGTCATTGTCATGTATTGAAGACCCATTTGACAATTTATTTGAGTCAAAAGACCCTCTAAGAGGCCTTCATGGTGCAAAGATCAAATCGACCTACAAGAAGGGACAAGTTGGCCTAAATATAGCAATTCGTACCCCTCACTAGCCTATAAATAAGAAGGAACTTGACCTCATTTGGAGACTCACTAAAGCAAATTTGATTTTATCACGATAAAATCTAGAAAAGGATGGAAAAGAAGGAGAAGAACTAGATCGAAGTTTTTGGGCCTCTAGCTCTCTCTAGTTTTAGGGTTTCTAAATTTGATGGGCAGGTCGAAGTTGCTGAAGAATTTGCTGGGCAGGTCGAAGTTGTAGGAGAATTTGTTGGGCAGGTGGAAGTTCCAGAAGAACCTGCTGGGTAGGTTGAAATTGCAGAATTTGCTGGAAGCAAGGCTTGACTTGGTCTTAGAGGGTTTTGGTCAAGGGTCATAGCTCTTGGAATTTGTCAATTGAAATTTTATAAAAAGAGAATAATTCTTGTGGGTTTCCTCTCAGTTGGAGAGGTTTTGTCTCTAGCTGATCGCTTACATCTTGTGTCCTATTGTCTCATTGATTTTATTGTTTGGTAGCTGTTTGATGATAAAGAACACTAATAATAATCAAAGTGAAAGAAGAAGCTAATCAAGCTAAGTAAAAATATATCACAAGAAATTATCAAGTTAAGAGAAATCATCAACTCTAGCTGCCTCTATATTTCTCAACACTCAAATTGAGCACAAATGAATTCCAACAAGTACACTAGCTTTTCCTTAAAGTGGTGGTGCTAGTGTTCCTAATTGTGTCATGCTTAACTTGGACTTCATCTTATTACACACCTCTTCTGACCAATGTTTTAAAACTCAGACTTCGACACCGACTCGGTCGAGGGTCGACTTCGACTTCGACTCCGACTCGGTATCGACTCGGCCGGTTCGATTTCAATGACTCGGTCGTTGTAAAAAATACATTAATTTTTTTTTAATAAAAAAACATAATTGTAAAGATTTTCATTCATGTTTTCAAACACACAACATTATAATATAGATAGAAGACAACATATGATCAAAGCAGGCTCATGTATATATCCATTATATCAAAATGGCACCCAGTGCACTGTCCAATACATACATGATGATGATATAGAGATCAAAACAAAAACACATAACCAAGGATGCTAGAAATGGCCTTTACAACAAAAGTAAACTATGACCAATACTACTGGCTAGTGGTGTCACTGGCTACTACTAGAGGAGCCAAGATCATCTGGATCAACCTTTGGATTAGAGTCAGACAAGGGGCCCCATGGCTCCTCATCATCATCTCCAACTGTAACTATAGAAGTGGTAGCACTAGCAGGCTGTGCAACAGCTGCCAGCTGAGATAGACGAGATATGCGCTTTTGTCGTGGCTCCACAGAAGAAGTGCCTGCAACTGGAGGACTTGGGGTTAGCCCTGAGGCTGGTACAAGTGGATCAGGATCTGCATTGAACTGAACATTATGTTCGAGTGTTGCTTCCACCTGTAAATCCAAATCAAGATCCTCATCAGAATCAAACTTTGTTGGATGACTCTCCACTACCCAATCTGATGTTGGATCAATGTCTTCCAACACAATGGGATTTGAATCAGGTCTTTTGTTCAGCAATTGGTTGCGTCTGAGCTGGAGGTTGTATTGGACATAGACTAGATCATTTAACTGTTTTTGATCCAAACGATTTCTCTTTTTTGTGTGAATCCTCTCAAAGACAAACTAATTGCGCTCACACCCAGTAGCACTACAAGTTTGACTCAAAATAAGAATTGCAAACCTTTGTAATTCAGGACAATGGCTACCAAAAGCCTCCCACTATTGGTGCTGCAAAAAACATAGGGGTGTAATGTGTTAGCTCAGCAAAATTACAAATTATATCCAACTTTCAAACTATAAACGATTTAACGAAATAAGTATTAAGAATTTGAAAATTGAAATCTTTGTTTACCTGGCTCATCTACTTCCCTTGCAATCTTTGCCAGGGTCTTCCCAAAGGTACTTGAGGCATTGCTGAAGGTTGTGGCCTGTCGGTGTATCTCCAGCTGATCACACTGCAATGGGATCATGCGATCAATGCAATCAATTAATCCATCTCGAACCTCCCCCTTCAAAGCTCCTGTCACTGTAGCTTTATAATGATACCGTGGGTTCAAAAAATACCTAGCTGCATGTATAGGGCGATGGAGTTGATTGTTGCATTTTTATTTGCTCCTTTGCTTGATCCATAGCCTCATAAATGAAGCCCATAGCCAATCTTCCCCATCCACCAACTGCAACACCTTAACCAGTGGCTTAGCAAGCTTCACAATCTCTGCTGTCTTTCTCCAAAATATTTCTTCATTAACTTTGTTTTTCAATTCTTTGCCTTCCAGTTTGTGAGACCATTGGCTTTGATTCCATTCTTCACTGGAAAAAATCTTTTGCAAGTTTCTATGTTGTGAAAGCATAAATTGCAATGTCAAAAAATGTGTAGAAAATCTAGTGATGGCAGGGCTAATAATATCCCTACCCCCTACGCGTTTCCTCATTAGGCTCAAAATCCATGAATGATTGTAGATAAATTTTGTTATGCTTTTGGCACGATCTACAGTGTTTTTGACCCAATCTAATTTCCCAATATCCTCAAGCATGAGGTCTATGCAATGTGCACAAATGGGGTCCAAAAGATTGTTCTGTGATTTTCCTCTAATAGTTTACCAACAAGAACATAGTTAGAGGCATTATCTGTGATGACTTGAACAACATTAGCCACCCCCACCTTCTCAACAACCTCATCCAATAGCTGAAACAACAATTGTCCATCTTTTACCTTATCAGATGCATCAACTGATTTTAGAAACATGGTTCCCTATGGGCAAAAGATAAGAAAATTATGATGGTACAGTTTCTTTGATCAATCCATCCATCTGAAATTATGGTACATCCTGTTCTTGCCCATGAGTCCTTGAAATCTTTCAAATACTCATTAATGGAGGCAATTTCTTTCTGCAACGATACCCCCTTAGCTCATGCATAGTAGGGCTTTTGAAGCCTTTTCCAACATCATGTATGGCATCAAACATCGGCTCATAATAAGTTGAATGGGAAGCATTGAAGGGTATATCAACATCATACCACCATCTAGCTATGTACTCACAAGCAATCTCCCTCAATTCTTTCTTCCAATGGTCATCTAAAGTGGGTTGCAAATGACTTCTACAAGGTTGAGGACCATGTGCATTTGATGGAGAGGAGGGAGTGAAATAACTTTTGATATTCATATCACCCTTTTTCATTTTACCCTTTCCCTTTTCTTGAATAGACTCAAGAGGGAGGAACATATCGAAAGGGGTTGGATGCACATCAGTACAAGGGATAGAGGAAGAACCCTCAAAATCAAAATGGGGGTTGGTAGCTAGCATTTTTTGTATATTCCTCTTCCTCCCAATTTCAACCTCTAACTCTTTTTGCCTAGCCTTATCTTCTTTAAACTTCTCAACGCTGACTAACAAATCCTTCCTAATCTCTCCAATTTCTAGTGAGGTACATGGAGTAATTTGGCCTCTAATCCCCGCCAAGTGTTGTTTCAACCTATTAATGACTCTAAGACCTTCCTTAATTTTCCTATGGCAAAATTTGTAATGCATTTGACTATCAACCATTTCAACATATTGCCCAAGCAACATCTTTCACTCTAGGTGCCATTTTTTGACTTGGAAATGAAAGCAAACAATCTGAAAATGAAAACAAAAAAACATTGATTCAATGTTCATTTCTTTCACAAAAAACAATCTTTACGATTTCTAGATTTGCACATAAAATTTAATAAGCAAAAACAGATTTTTACAAGTGAAAAAAATACCTCCAGGCACAAACTGCCTCTTCAAGCATGCTCCAAGAAATCAACTCCTCAATGCTGCTCCAAATGGCTGCCCAATAAGCTCCTCACTCTAGCTACAATGCTTGCCCAAGACTCCTCATTGTTGCTCGAAAAACAAACTCAACAACTTCTCACAAATTCTCTCTGAAATTCTCACTCAAATGCATGAGATGGTTGTGAGCGAATGAGAGGGGTTGAGTGGGTTAAATAGGGTTTAGGAGAGGGGAATGGACCCCAAAGGCCAAATAGGCGAACTATAAATTGGTTTGGAGAACCCCCATTTTTTTTTTGTTTGTGTTATTAAATTTTTTATTCTTTTATTTTATTGTTTCTTAATTTTTCTTTTGTTGGTTTATTTTCTTGATTTGGTAAATCGCAGTTTTCGGGTTTGTGTGGGCCGCTGTCAATAACTCGGCCGAGTTATTGCGGGCCCAGCCAAGCTGACTGGGTTAATACCGAACCGGCTGAGTTGTTAGACAACTCGGTCGACTGGGTATTAACCTGGCCGATCGAACCGAATCCAAGGCCAAGTCATAGTTTTAAGCACTGGATTAGACCAACTCGGCCGAGTCGGTTCCGAGCCGGTCGATTTTGAAAACAGAGCTTTTGACCCACTCTCCTAGCACCAATCCACTTGACATTCCACACGGTACAATTTACATTGATATTGCAACATTCCGCCTCTCTCAGCTTATCCCCTTTCTACTCTTATTCCCTTGATACAAGGATAGCTAAATATGTTTTATTATCAAACATCCTCAAGGAATGAACCTTGTCGCCTAAGATGCATACCTAATTGTACGAAAAGTTTCCAACCCCACAAGGTATAATCTTTATGGCACACCACTCAGAGTAGGGGCTGTCACCTTTTCCCTACTCACTCTGTTTAAGCTCTCTCCTAGGTAAGCTAAGGGGGGTAGTCCCTAAAGATGATGAAGAAAGGAAAACTTGTTGAAACAACAAGTTCTAGGAGACTAAGGGGCACGACAATTACTTCTCTAAGTAACTTGAATTAAGATTGTTTTAGCAAGTGTGAGAATTAGTGAGCAATGTAAATGGCAATATAGATTTAACTAGGATCGGAATGATAATAACAGATAGAGACCAGTGCCTTAAACAATGCTCAATAAATATATATACTTGCAAAATAGAAAGATGCTTCAAGTGACCATAAAAGCAATGTTGCAATACAAGTGTTAGTACAAGAAACCAATAGATTATAAGCAACTAAAAATATGAGCGATAAAACTTGAGATGAGACTTGCAAGAAAATGTAAACTTGTACTTCAAATAGAAGATGCTTTAACAATTCAAGATACAATAAGCATGAATTGACAAGTACAAGAATGTAAAGTGAAACTTGAAATTAAATAAATTAGCCCACAATTCTAGCTACAATAATCAAATGAGAGATGAATGAAATGCAAGATATACCTTTGTGAAATGTAGGGATCTTGGTTAATTTTAATTACAATGGATAATCTAAGGTGAAGGCCTTCTCCTCAGTTGTTAGAAAATAGTCTTAAACAAGGTTGTAGAAAGAAGTGCTGGGGAAGGAGGCGAAGGCTTGATTAACGAACCGAGTGTCTCTGTTCCTACAAGGGACTCAACCACGAGAGAACTGCAAGGTCACTTGTTTTAACTGTTGAGTAAGGTTCAAGCTCTAAAATTGAAAAATGGAGAAGCCTGTCTTCTCTTTCTATTCAACGAAGCTTATGCTTGGAGGCAAATTTTAAGGATGTTAATGATGATGCAATGCTCCAATGAGATACAATTATATCAAGATGCTTCAAAGGAATAAAACACCAATATGATTATAATCAAGGTTGAAATAAATGCTTAGAGCACAAAATTATGACAATAACCAATGAAGCAATATGGAAGCACTCAATCAAACAAAGCTTAGAGATGACAATTAGATTCTAGATGTGTTAGAGCAAAGTCCCACAATGCCTTTAAGTGTTTATTAGAGTTATTCTTCACTTAGGATTAGACAATCAATTAAGTGAAAATTATATCATGTAAACACAATTAAGAGATTGCGCCAAATGAGATTACTAACAAAAAATTAGAGAAATCACTTTAGATCTACAATAGCAAGTGACAAGGCAAGATATATTTTAAGTGTACTTAGATTAAACAGTTAGTTAGATGATGCTAGAAATTAGATCTAGGATGCAAAATGAAAGCAAATTAGAAACTATGATGCTAGAAATTAGATCTAGGATGCAAAATGAAAGCAAATTAGAAACAATATGTTAGATCTATGAGCTAGGTTAGTGAGAGCAAGAGAGACAAAAGATCCTCCTTTTTAAATAAGGTAGAGGGATACCATGGAACCAAGTTCCAAGCTCCCTGAAGTAATAAGATCACTTTTGTTAATGAAATTACATTGAAGTACCTTTTAGATAATGAGAGAGAGGACTTCAAATCCTTAAGGATGGCTTACAATAATAGACCTTAGAGCACTAATGCCTTCATCTCAAGTACAAGAAAATTTTACAAGGCTTCAAAAGATGTCACAAGTAAATCAACCCTGATAGTGAAATCCTTTTGTAAAATATTACTGTGTACTCAAGAAAGTAGATATGCTCTTATGAAGGAAGAGAGGACCTTTTTTGCTCTTGACTTAGGAGAGGAGTGGTCTCAAATATGAACTTATACAAGTCTAAACTGTAATATTTGATATCTCTCTGCAAGATGACGTATGAACCCTAGTCGCTTGCAAATAAAAAGTGAGAAAACTTTGAAGAGCTCACGACCAGATAGATACTTAGCTCAGAAAGAAAATTAGCATGATAGATTTTCTTTATGGATATTTGATTAGAATTTGTGATATATTTTTTGGTGAATTTCTTAAATTTTAGGTCTCATAACTTCTCTAACAATCTGTTGAAAAAAACCTTCCTCCAGATTGTCTTTTCCCACTAGGTAGAAGGAGCCCATTTTGGAGCCCTCGGTCTTGACAAGATAGGCTATGAAATGATGTGTGACTTCTCTAAAGATTTGCCAGTAAGAAACAAGTCTATAAAGGTGATTCCTTGCCAAAATTATCGATGAAAGCCTTGCAAAATAAAAATGTTATGACTGCAAAAACAAGGGGTTAGTGAATATGCAATAAAAAAGCTAGAAATCAAACCTTCAAGTCCCTGCGTATAAACAAAAAATTTGGTATTAATGCTTGTGATCCTTAAGAAAACTATAAAATATTTTTTTTGAGCTCCAAAAATTTGCTGCGTAATTGCTAAGAGATAAGAGCATGCCTCCTAGTGCTAGCGACCTTTTCAGAAAAAAGTTATTGAGCCGCAAAAAAGCAAACCCCAATTGAAAGCCTTTTAAATTGATCTGTAAAAAAACTATAATTTGAAACTGTTAATTTTAGGCAACAATGGTATGTTCTATGCTTTAGAGCAATTTTACTTCAATTTCTTTATTAGCCAAATATCAATATTTAGACTAGCAATCACATCAACATGATAGTAAAATGCAGATAGAACATAAACATAAACAATAGAAGACAAGCCAAGACAAGAGGACACAAGATGTGGCACCAGCCAGGGACAAACCCCAATGTGGGGAAACCCTTGATCAAGTCTTCTTTTAATCTTCAATAGTTCAGTAGAGAGAGATAATACAATTTACAAATCTGATAATTTATAACAGTAGCAAAAGATCCCTAACCAGAAAAGACAATGTTGGTTAACAGGGAAGATTTGACCCTCAGCAAATTGGTCAACTTCAGTCAACTTCGACCTCCAAACAACAAGATAAAACAACCCTCAAACTAATGAAATTCAGCCTAGTCAAAGTCTGGTCAAACAACCCACCTGCTGTCAGCCCTAGTTGTAGTCAACATTGGTCAATAGTCGACCTTTACCCTCGTTTTTTGTGCCCAAAAACGTAGCCTGCCCAAACATAGATAGCCCTCACAAAAACGCAGTCAAAGGAGGTCAACGCATGCTGGTCAACGCTTGGTCAAAATGTCCAGAAATTCGATCCACTGAAATTTCTGCCTTGTGAAATTTCGCTCTCCTGAAATTCTGGCCTCTTGAAATTTTGCTCTCTTGAAATTTCGTTCTCTTGAAATTTTGGACGTGTGGAGAGAGAGAGGCCCAGAAATCCGTACCCAATCAATGAGAGAGAGAGAGGAGTGTGAAGATGAGTGTGTCCAAATGAGGCTAAGTCACCTTCTATTTATATGCAACGTTGAAGATGAATAGACGCGACTATTGGGCTTCTGAGCCTACATAAGTTTGTTGGCCGACCTTGACAATTTGACCATAATCAAAATAAGTTCATAACTTCATTTGTACATGTCAGAATCGGATGATCTCTATATCAATCCTACACCTCTCGGAGAGAGGAATCCAAGAAAAATTTTAGCTGTCATAAATAAGATGACCCATGTGGAGTTTGGCCCTAGTTGCCAATTTTAACAGAAACCCTTAAGAAAAGTTGATCTAGAGGCAATGGAAGCTTAAAAACCCTTGTGGCCAAACCAAAAAATTATTTGAGCTTCAGAAAATGTGCCAAACGGCTATAAAAAATCCTCTAAAAATTTTTGTAAAAAAAATTAAGATAGAAACCCTTCAATGAAAATTCGATTTTGAGCGTTTGGAGGACTCCAAACTATTATAGTCTTCTAAAAATAAATTTGAAATTGATCTCTTCAAGCCACTAACAAGGGATACTTGCAAAAGTTTGAGTTAGATGGCTCCAAATGATGATATACTTTGAAACCCTAGCTGTCCAAGATGTAAAGGGTTTAGGCTCAAAAATGTTTTGATTTTCCTCTTGATAATATATCAGATCTACCTCCAAAATTTTATTAGAGAAATTCCCAAACCAATTTAAATCCTCCTCTTCAGATTTGCTAGACAAAACAAACGAAAATCCAAGGAAATATATACAAAAATTTACATATACAAGGTTTAGAAAATATTTACAAAAATATTCAGAAATATACAAGGGCTAAATCAATGGAATATGGGTACAACTTGGTTCCATGATTAGCAAATAATAGCTCAATATTAGCAGATCTATCAATTAAGTACAATATTTGAAAGAAAATAGATGAAATAAATAAGTTATGTCACAAGCTAAGGCTAAGGAATCCCTACACCAAAGATTAATCTTGAATGATAAGCGTTTTAAGAAATTAAATTGTGGGTTCTCCCACAATATGCTCAAGAGTTGGTTATTAAGTCGAAAACATCCCCTCATCCCTGAGATCTGATTCAAATGATTTGTACACAACTTCAAGATATATTGTTAGATCCATAGGGGCTAAATTATATAATGAAAAGGAAGTTCTAGAAATTAAACTGAAATTTTACTAAAATGTCTAATTCTAAAATATTTCTTTAGTAGATTGATGAAAGCTAATGAAACTAACAATAAAATTATATCAGCATAATATTATGCACATAATAAAAAAATCATTTGTGGAAGAAGAACACCCAAAAACTAACCCCAAAGACTTGATTTAATTAACTAGAATATTTCAGTACATAACAGAGCTTCAGAGCAGGAGCTTGATCTCAATTGTGTTACAATGAGGAGCCTTGAGCTTACAGTAAAATGAGAGATCTAGATCCCTCTCCAATTGAAAAAATGACTAGGTCCAAGAAGTTTAACAGATTTGACTTGATCTCGGCTAATTGAATGCTTGATCCATGCCAAAATAATCTTGTCCCTTTATTTGTGAGGTTCGAATTGCTTGAGGATGGCTTTGATTTTGGTCCAAAAAATATTTTATTTCTGACTTTTTCTCCTTAAAAACCCCGATTCACTTAACCACATTGTCCAAGAAAATCGATTTTCCTCAAAAAATCAATTTTGGCCCAACGATTTTTTCTTGGATTTTTGCTTCCCTAATTTTTGGAGATTCCCTTTTTGGAAAGTGCACATTTCTTTTTTTAATATTTTTCACTTGGAGAAATTTGTTTTTCTCATTTTTATTTTTTGACCAATTTCCAACTAATTTTTACCATTTTTCACCGGAAAATAAAAATAACAATTATTTGAAGCAATAGTTATATTTTCAACCCTCAAAATGTGTCTATATAGAAAGTTGAGGTGTAGAGGTCTAATTATGATTACTCATACCCCCATCAACTTCTATAAACATAATATTTTGCAATTTACATCAAAATAACTATTAAAATCCCGACTCCCGGATGCGGGTGAAGGCACGTCTCAGACGGACGAGACACATGCATAGCATGTGCTGCCCCGTGCCAGAGATAAGCAGTTATGGTCATACGCCGTCAAGAATTAAGGTTGGAAGGCCCGAGCTCCAGGCATTCAATGCCGAGCAGAGGGACAGTATGGATGTTCAGAAAACCATTAAGGCGGGCTCGCACCGAAGCCTCGAAGTGCTTATTCATATGCAGGATGGCGTATTGCAATTTCATAACAAGGCTGAGCAAGGATTTCTGCAGGGTCAGGGGAAACTGGATTGGGGGGACATTCCACCACCCTGCAGTGCAGTCACAGTATCTTGCGTATGCCACCATAGGGAAGGTCGTGAGGAAGAATTACAGGCCGAGCAGTTCAGGGATAAATTTAAGGCTCGACGCTCATGCAAAGCCTGGTCTGGGGAGGATTACTGCAACTTCAGTAGTTTGTGGTACTCCGAGCGGAAACGATGGTATAATTTATCTGGTGTTTGCGCTTCTGTGGCAATTCAGCCTTCGAATTCTCCCACAGGGCACCGCGGGGTCATCATCCAGTTGGCAGAGGTCTTGGAACAGGGCAAACGTGGTGAAAGCTCAATGGCAAGGATTCGAGAGCGGCAGCCGAGCAGGAGAGGTCCAGGGAGAGGATCATCCTCTCGGCGCCCAGCAGAAGAGGAGCATCATCACTGTTGCTGTTGCTACTGCCATCGGAGGGCGAAAGCAACACCATTGCAGGCTAGACAGTTCTTGGAGGTTGGTAGTGCGAGCGCGGAAGAGACGGGGCTTCCGGCCTTTGGCTCTGTCATTTTCTCCTTGGGCAGCACGTCGGAGAACACTGGCATCAATGCCCACATCTCAATCCTGTTCACCAAATCTCCTGAAGAAGCGGAAGATGGGGATCAACAAGGCACTTTGGAATCGCCTCAGGGAGATTCTGGAGAGAAAGATTCGGTCGCGCCACCACCAATGCCACCAGGCGGAGATGGAGTGGATGCAACAGCTGCGCAACCATCGTTGGAAGCTGGCAGCAGGGGGAAGGAACCCATGCAAGCCCCCTCGCCACCATTGGGGCCAGCACCTCCGGGCATCACCGAGGAGAAATGGAGGGCGATGTGGGAAGGTGTCGAAGAGGGCCATGGCTGGGCACACGTCGTGGAGGACAAAAGCCTATGTGAGGAGGCTGAGGCACATCTTGCAGCTCTCCGTCCACCCTCCGCCCGATCCCAGGATTGAAGCAACACCGGGTAATTTAGTTTTGCATTATGGTTATGTTGTCTGGCAGCAAACACCTCTGCCTCTGTCTTGTTCATGTCTGAATGGTCTTTGGTCAATTCTCAACTCTGTTAAGTTCATGTTGGATCAGATTTGGCTGTCTGATAGCCATAATCTTCAGTCAATTTTAGTAATGCGCCCCTGCGTGGGCAGTCATGTGTCTATTTTGTGTAACGCCGCACCTTAGTGCTTTAGTTTTTATGTCTGCTGGGCCTCTCTGGAGAGACGATGTTAATTTTGAAAAGGGTTATGGGAAATTTAGCTGATGCTGCCCCTGCGTGGGAGCCTTTGAATGCTGGGAATTTTGTAGACACAGCCCCCGCGTGGGAGCTTTCTGTGCTCAAGCCAGAAATCCAGGGTGCAACTGCTGGCCCTGGACGGCATGCTTCACTGATTGTAAAAGTTTCAATGTACATATAATACAATAGTTTAGATAGTCTTTTACCGAGAAAAAAAAAAAGTTTGGGTGTATCACCGAATTTGCCAATGGTGTTTTTGATGATATTGAATCTATTTCCAATATTACAAAAACTAATTCAAACACTTAAGCTGTTAATTTTTTACTAAAAAATACTAAAAAAAATCTTATTGCGGTGATTTTTAGCTGTGTGGGTGAATTTATCGGTTCGATAGAGAACGTCTATTAATTTTTTATCTCTTATGACACATATATCAATGATCTTGAAGTGGAAGCAAAGTGCAATGTAAATGCACAAGTTTCTTTTGGAATTTTGAATTTTTTTCCTATTACTATTCGTATACGTTGTCTTTTATATCTTTAATTGTTACTTATTAAGAGTGCCGTGTGTAACAATTTTCACACAAGTAATAATAACAACTAGTGTTTGTGAAGAAAACGGAGAATTGTAAAGTGAAATGAGATTTGAATGTGTTATTCATTGAAAAAGTATTTTTTTTGCCGCAAATGAAAAATGTGTAGCGGGTGAGGGAAAGAGGCTATTTGTAGCGATACGGTTAACTCACTTGCTAAGATCGATGATAGCTTTGAATAGTTGAGAACTTATGAGAGATATGTGAATATGTCAACGGAAGAGAAAACAGTTAACAAGATTGGAGTATTGGATTAGCGAATGCTGGGTGTGTTCCAGAGGCCATTGATTTTAGAGAAATTGTTTATCTTTGAACAACTAATTTTGATTTCAAAAAGAGGGAAATTAATCTAGGAGCGATAAAGGTTTCTCTAAATCCCAATGCATTTAGATTGTTATTCAAGTTACTGTAAGTGAACAAGTGTTTAGAGTTGTCCATTGCAGATAGTTTCGTGGAGCCAGAAGTGCGCTTAATTGACATTGTGCAGGAGTTCATTTATGTAACGTTTGAGGTTACTTTTGATATTTCTATTTTAGATATTTCTTTGTTTAGGCAATCGTTTAGGGATTTATGTTGGGATTTTTCCCATCTAGTAGGGATAGAAAGTACCTCACATGTTCCAAAATGCATTTTCTATGTGTTTTATGAGACATACAAAAATAATTGTATGTTTCATTGGGATTATGTCATTTTGAATGAATTAGTTGTTAAATTACATGGATTACTGAAGAAAAATGGATTCTTTATGATGGAATATCTGATAACACTTCTCATGTCAAGGCATGTGTTTGACGGTTTACCCTGTAATCCTATATTCAAGTTTCCCGAGGAATTAATGTAGTTATGGTATCATATATTGTGGAAGCACAAAGCGTCTTTAAAGTTTTGTTTAATTTAGGATGTGTTTGTGACAAAAGCGTATTGCATGGTAACTAGATAGGATCCTTCTTAAATATCTGCAGAGACTAAAAATTTCCTATTTGGTAAAGGGAAATATGAGGAAAGAGAAAGCAATACGGTTATACGAATTTATGGTTTTGAAGATAGGTCATTTCTTTTACCAATGTCTGTTGAAGATAACTATTTTCTTGTTGAAGACTGTAGGAAATATCATCGTTGGATATCTATATTTGAACAAAAAAAGAAAAGACAATTTATTTCTTTTTCGCTTACTTTTGGAAAAGTGGCTATGAAGAACACGTCTCACGCTATCATTTTTGCAAAGTATTTGGATGTTAATTTCAAATTAAGTGAATATGGAGCTATTAAAGGTTTTGATAGAGGAAAAATTTTCAAGGAACAATTTGAGCCTATGAGGTACGGGAACTTGTTTACGAGAGGTAAAGAGAAGAGCGAGGAAAGTCCCAGTGTATCAACAAAACATCAAAACATGATAGTAGATGATGAACATATTGTTGAAAAATAGATCACCAGGATAGGAGAAATATTTAAGAAAAGAGGCACAAACCCTATGGGGAAATCTCAAACTTGCACACGTAGCACTAGTGGGACTTCATATTCGAGCAAAAGATAGAAAATAACTACTAGAAGTGAAAAACTTGTTTTTGATAGGCTATTAGGTAGAAGGGATGATGAAGAGCGTCCTTGTAGAGTAACTCCAGAAAGAGCACAAACGATTGAATCATTTTGATCCAAGAGTGTGCCTAAAATGGAGAGCATTAACGAAGTGGTGGACATGGAAGTTGATACCATTGTACAACTTGATTGGGTTAGTACCTGTTTTCAACAAAATTAGAGAATAAGTGAGGAAATTTTTGAAGAGGAAATTAATTTTTATGACCATTTTGTCACATTGCAAGATGAAAATTATGATAGGGGAGGTAAGAGATTGAAGATTGAAACAATATAGATTTCCAACGAAAAGGTTGTTGATTGGGCATAATTAAATGTTGATTTGTCTTGGTTGGAATGCTAGGCTTGATGAAATTGCATCAAGTTGAGAGTGAAGTGCTTGTGAATTCTGTTGGTCGATGACAGACATAAAATATGAAGTTGAAGGAAAAAATAAAAGAGCTAGAAGATACCCTAAGCCGAAGTGCCTTGCTAAAGACTCCACTGGTGATGCGCAAACCACCATTGGAAATTTCCAGTCTTAGTAGATCTAATATATTTTAGAAACTTGGTAATAGTCTAAGTGCAATGAAACCATTATCATTAGTAGTATATTTGAAAGATTACAGATTATTAAATCAACATGGCAAGTTGTTTTTGATCTACAACGTTTAAAGAAGAGAGCTAGGTCTTTCGTAAAATTGGTCAAAAGTGAGTTGGAGGGAGACAGGCAATTCATAGACAATGACCTATTAACTTTTAGTCAGAAGATTGATTAATTGTTCAAATTAGGAAAATATAAAGAAGGGTTGTTTGATGTTGATTGGAGGAGGCAAATCAAGGATGAACGGTCTTGGAGAATTAGAACATTGGGGGACATTATCTCTGAGTGTGGAGACATAGAAAATACAAGAGCGGATGTGTATCTCAAGGCGGTAGTGATTGTTTAGGATTTAAATGGTTTATGTATTACATATGAATCTATGTTAATTTTGAAAGAGAAAGCTGATGGATGATTTGTAGAAGCCGAAACAATCACAACAAATATAGTTTGATGATATAACTAATTTTAGTGCTGACGAAATTAGAATATGGCTAATTACCTTTGTTAGTGTCAACAAAGAGTACTTTGCCTCAGTTTTGTAATTGCAAGAAGAAACAAAATAAATTTTGGAGGAGATATTCAATTAATGTGTTAAGAATGACATTATTGTTCCTCTGATGGAAGAATCAATTGAAGCTAAAGTGAAGGAATTTGTTTCAGGAAGCCTGATTGCATGAGATAGCTTTGGGATGAATAATATCATACTCTGCTTTTGCATATTGTAAGTGTTTTAGTACATTGAAACACTTGTTGTTGTCGTCAAAGAATTTTAATATTTAAATCTTATGTGTGCAGTATGATGGAATAGTCTAATTCCTGAATGCAATTCCTTGTTACCTGTTGCAGACGACTTTTGGAGATTACAGTTGGTGAGATTGCAATTGAAATTCTCATTGGGACAAATGCATTTAGCTTTGTGATTGAAGTATTAACATTTTCATAAATTCTTTATGCAATATAAGCTATTTTCTGGACCATGGCTTTGTAATCATAACTTATTTTAATTTTCATCACTACTTTTTCTATCTCTTAGTATTTTTACTAACTATGTAAACAATTTTGAGACAACTTTTGACATGAGATGTTGGATGGACTGGGTTCTCAAATATTGTACAGAAAATAATAATTGAACACAGGTTTTCTAGTATTTTCTTTCATATTTTATATATTAGCTAATGTTTTGCAATGAATAATAGTTAAAATGGATTTCTGTTTATCTTTTCTAATACTATAACTTTTTACCAGTGATATCAATAATTATTAGATAATGTTTTACATGTGAACTTGTATCTATTGCATTTGTTGTGACGAGCATTTGAATCTTAATATAATTACATGTGTTGTAACTATGTTGATAACTATTGAAGGATACTCGGCCATAAAGCATGACTATTATGTTCCAGTTGTCTTTATTTATGAATGCACGTACAAAAGCGAGAATTGCACACATCAGTGTTTCATTGTACGAAGTTTTCATTTTGTCGAGATTAGGATGAGAGTTTTCATTATGCAGAGGAATATGCCTAGAGTAAAAGCTTTTCACAACAACATATGATGCTAATAATAAATAATAATAATAATACATTGAACTATGTCATTTGTTTTTTTGAAGCATTGTGAAAAAACTCCATATTTCATTTTGCAGTAGTCAATTGTAAACCAGTCTTTGTAAGCAATTTGGTTATAGACATATACAATTTATTTACTTAAAGAAAATAAGTCTTTAAATAATTCCTACAGAATATAGAAACTTGTTTTATTGTGGAGAGGTTTTTCTTGTGTGAAACCCATATTAAACCTTATATTGTAAATCATAAAAGTTACAATAGTCACTTGTAAATGAGTATTTGTAAAGCACTACTGAGTACGAAAGTACCTATCTGAAATTGGTTGTGCAAGTGTGAGGGTTATTTGAAGAACAAATGCATATGCAAAATTAAGTATTTATAGAACTCATGTTATATATAGAAACCTATTTCAATGTGTGGATATTTTATTGCATCAAGCCCATAATAATTCTTACATTGTACGCACAAATCCATTTCCACACAATGAAATATTTTATTAAACAACAATAAACCTAAAAATTATAAAACTAAATTAAATAACATTATTTAATAATAAATTTTATCAATTGTAAAAATATTAACATTAATGTTGTGCGTGAAGTTTTACTGGTGATCGTAATCAATGCGGGAGGCATACACTACATATCGAAAAGACGCATAATTATAAAATCATGTTATGTAGAAGAAGAAGAAGTTTCCTCATTTTCCTACATGACATAATGGCATTAACAATTCATTACCCTTTTGGCAAATGGACGGATCAACACATAATCGAGAATGTAAATCTTATTACCTCTAAACTAACATCGATATAGTAGTGGATGTGATTGTTGAGAGCTTGTAAGCTAGCTATCATTATTAGAAAGGATTCACCTTTAATTTGTTTCATACATGGAGTAAATAGTTTCTGAATTTCGAGATTTGTTTTTAAACTATTTTTGCTATTTCTCGAAAGCATTTTCTTTGTTTTTTTAAATTGCTATTTAATTATAAAGTTTTTTCAAACAAATTTCACACGCAAAATACTAACAGGTAGTGGAAATAGAAAAACACAGAAAATTTAGCATTGTCCACAATTACTCTGATACTGAAAATCCCGCAATTTGACAACTGTAATCTGATTTTCCAAAAAAATATGGCTGATTTTCTAAAAATATTGTTAGAGTCTCCACTATTATTTGGCCAAAATTGTGGTGCATTTGGATTATTCTAATTATTTCTACTATTTCTCGTAAATGTCGATTTTTCTATAGTGAATTGATATATTTTATAAGTGTCTTGTAGAAGGGATTTCACAGGAAGAGTAGTAACAAGTGGTGGTTGTTTAGGCTATCAAAATGCTATACCTAAATCAATTAAAAAATGTTGTTGGTTATCAGAATATTTTAAAATTATAGAGTAGAAATGGCTTCGAGGGGAAGGAAAGAAATTATTTGCATTGATACTATTAACTCACTTGCACTCATCGATCAAATATTTCAGTGGTTGGTTATGTATCACTTATATGTGAATCTATTTGTGCAAGAGAGGAGTAGGGATGAGATTTGTTCTATTGGATTAGAGAATGCTACATGCGTAATGTAAGTGTTTAATTTTATAGAGATCATTTACTTATGCATAGAAAAATTTGATTTAACAACAAGAAAAATTAGTCTACCAACCAAATATACCAATATTTCTTTGACTTCAGAGACATTCAGGCAGATATTGACGCTGCCGATTCCGAATATGTGCTTAGCTTTGTTGAAAGAAAATAGTTTTTTAGAATCATAGGCAAGTGGCTCGAAAATCATACATGAGTTTGTTTCGTCAACTTTTGAGGTTCCTTGTGATCTTTCCTCTCTATATATTACTTTTTTTAGAAAACTGGTTAAAGAGTTTTGTTGGTTGTGTGTGCGTTTAATAGGCCAAGAAACTATGACTAGTGTGCCAACATCCATTCTATATGTGATCCATTATTCATATAAACAAATTTGTATTCGACTAGGTTGATCTTATTTCAAATGAATCATGTTTTCAATTAGTACATTCGTTCAAGAGTGGTAGGTTCTTCATGATGTCATATCTAACAATAGCCCTCATGTTCCAGTCCCCATTGTCTCTTGAAACTGTGTAGTTTATCCTCCCAGGGCCCCATCCCGTAGTCTCCACTACTTGCTTGAACTGCGCAATTTTTCTTAGTAGCCACTGCACAAATTTTTCCCTCAGTGGGCACTGCGCAAATTTTTCCCTCAATGGGCACTACACAATTTTTTCCTTCAGTGGGAACTGTGCATTTATTTTCATCAATAGGGACTACATATAAATTGCCCTTAGTATGGCCTGAGTTGCGCACCGCACAATCTCATTAATCAATATTGACCCTTGGTTGGTTAAACTGCATAATTGCACACTCAATGGCCTTCTCTCCTAACCTATCACCCAGTCCCAGCCGAGTTCATGAATCCAAATTCTCTATCTTAGGATAGGGATTTTCATATTTATGTCATCTCATCATGAGTGAGTTGCAGATGCAGGTACTCTCTTACACCATGATGGGATGATGAAGAAGGAGATGAAGAAGGGGAGCATGCAGAAAGACATCTTTGCAGTTGAAACATGCAAGCTCATTGATTAAAGCAAAGCAAAGGGACAAAAGTTTGAAACTACCATCCAAGACTAGAGATCATTGAAGAATCTGCATCACCAAGTCATGCAGAGGAGAAGAGAAAGCATATCCAAGAAGACATCCAACACTTAGCAACAATAATGACTTGACATTGCCACATCATCAAGCAGTCCATGTCAGCAGTTTCATGTCATGTCATGTCATGTCATGAGTGGTCATATGCCACATCAATATTGTGGACCATGTATATTATATTCAAATGTATTGTAAAGTTCAATTCCAGAAGACACACATGAATATGGAGAGTCATGTAAGTTGAAGAGTCATAGGAAGTTGAACAATCATGAGGGTGGTTAAAGAGTCACAGAGGGGAAGCATCACCCCTTGGTTATATATACCCCCTCATTGTATGAGAAAAGTATTTTTTCACCTTGGCTCCTCTAGCAAGGCATTAGAGAGATCAGCTATTTCTTTTAGGAGAAATAAGTGATTCCAATGTCCCACTATTGGGGTTAGTGATGTACATTGTAAACATGTGTCTTGGAACTTTTTATTAATAACAGAATCCTGTTAAGGCCAACACATTCTTCATGCATGGACTATGAAATTTTGTAATACTATTATGTGGACATTTGTATTTCATGTTTTCTTTCACATGTACTGAGATAGTTGAACTATTTCAGTTATTTTAGTGCTTACCTTATTGAGAGTGTGTTGTAATGGTTGTTACTATTGTCCCATCCTTGTGGACTATTTTGCGAGATAACAGACAAATATTTCCTTGTTTGTTGGTTGTAACGATCATCGCACATGTTGTGGACTATTTCACTGGATGGTAGACAGATCGTTCTAGTTCATGTGTGTCTCTTCCTGGGTGGTACTATTACCACTCAATTAGAGGCTAACTTTTCTTCCCCCTTTGCAGTAGAATAACCTTCACACAGTCGCAACTCCACACTCACCAAGCACACCTCCCTTTCTTTTCGAAGACACCATTCCATCCCTCTTCTATTCTAACTATTAGATCCAAGGCATATCTTTGAGATATATGGAAACTAGACCGACATTTTGGATGGGGCTCCTACACCAAATGGTGTGAAGTGTGAGATCCAGGCAAGGGGACCCAGATCTTCCCATGGGAGTGTGAAAAAAAAAAAATATCTGAAGTATGGTGTGATGTTGAGTGCAAATATGACTAAGTGTTAATGCATGTATGTGAAACAAGTGCATGAATTAATTAAGCTGAAAGAAAATGAAGCATGCAAAGAGAGTCTTCGCAATGATGACCATTGGTGAAAAAATGGGAAACCACATGCGATACTCAGGAAAGGCAATCTATAACTTTCAACAACAATTATACAAGCTAAAACAAGTTAAAATGACTGCATTAGTTCAAAGAAATAAGTGAAACAACACTCTCACAATCTAAACAACAAAAAGTAACAAAAAAGTGACTAAAGACTAGAAAAGAAAAACCCACCCAGAAAAGTGACGACAATCGCACCGAAGGTTCCTTGATCTCCTCTAGAATTCCAGAGCTCCAAGATCGGATATGCAAATGATCTTTCACAGTGTTGAATAAATAGATTTGTTCAGGTTAGGGTTTATGACATTCATGTCCAAAGTCAAGAAAAAAGCAAATCTTGGCAACAGTTTCCAAAATAACTCAAGTGCCTCCTTCGGGTTGCTAAAATAGATCCCTATTTTTTATGGATGCTTTTTTATTTTTTTATCTTTTTTGGGAAAAACTGCCATGCATTTCCCATAAATATTGTGCAGTTCTCAGAAGGATGGGGAAAAATCTCTAGTTCAAGCACTAAGAAGTTTCTAAGCACAGTGGGTTATGCACAATTTATGGATTGAGTGGCTTTGGCCTACCTCTCCTCTCTGCGCAATTTCCTAGCTCAAGGCTAGTTACCATCTAGTACTACACATTTCTTGAGCTCAAGGGTCACTTGCAGTTAAGACTGCACAATTCCCAAGAACAAGGCCAATTTCCCTCAAGAATTGTGCAGTTCTCTAAGGCAAGCCTAGAATTGTCAAGGGCCAAGTCAAGAGAATGACTTGTGGGTTAGAAAAAAAAAACTAAGTGAGAAACACAAGCTAGGATGAAAATAATAAATATTAATTGAAGCATCAGTACCTAGATCAATGCAAGATGATTTTTTTTGGTTTATAAGGGAGGCTCCAAAATCAAAGCATAGGCAAAATTTTGGAGGGTGGTTGTAGTCATTATAACTTTGGCGACACACTGGTAGAACTTCAGCTCTCTGTATGGACCTTGTCTCATGAAAAGCGAGTCTAACTCTTCTATTTATTGGTAGAACACATACCAAGCCAAGTCAAATTGAGTTTTTTCGATTGGGGATAAGGGGTATATAGATGCATAAGTAAAATAGATTACTAGAGTTTTAGTTTCATCTCTCGTGTTGCTCCACTTCCATTAGGCCTGGACCGTACCTTGACAGGGTCACTTCAAAACACAAGAATTGCTTCGCTGCCAGCAAACCTGGACAGTACCTCAGCAAAGCTACTTGCTTCACCTCTCCACAAATGAATCCTTTCATTTCTTTCGCCCTTTATTTTATTTTTATTTTTTAGAGGAATGTGCATAGGAACTTATTTATTTCATGAGGCAAAAGAGGGATCCCGACTTATTCAAAGCAGAAGATGTTGTCCCTTCAAAGAAGGATATTTATATCTACCTCTCACATACTTGTTGACAAGGGTTAACCAAAAATATAAAATCGATTAGAGTAGGTGGTACTAGCTAAGAGTGCAAGCATTGTGATTCCACCATGACTCTCTCTGAAAGGAACATATTTTCCATCAAGGTATCATCGACTAGAAAAAATGCAAGATTCACATAAGGAGAGGGAACAGACAAATAACCAAGTGTTGATAGTTGTACAAGTTCCTCTTGGATTTCACCTTGCTTGTCTAAGAAGCCAAACACAGTTTCATGCAGAAACTAACCTACGGGTGCAAAAGAAAACAAACAAAGGAAAGGAGCAAGATAAAGAAAAAAAGTAAACAAATCAGGAAACAAATAAGAAAAGAAAATACTACTCCTACTCCTAACCTAAGCAGAGCATATGCCAACTCACATAAAGTGATACTTCCAATGCAGCCATTGGCACATTTTTTGGCCCATGAAGGTGAGAGCATGGTCAACAAGAAATATATGCAAGCAAACCAAAAATAAGATAGATAAAAAAATGTAAATCAATACATTTGAATCTTGAATTCATCCACATAAAAGTAAATATGAAAAGCACATGAAAGCCACTCTGTGGATGTATCATGGTGTCCTATCACATTGTGTGTGGAAGAAAAGCATGTACACACCTTTGAACTCAAAAAATGAGCAAACATGAAGAAAGAAGAAAACTTCTATTTGGAAACATGCTTGCTACATAAAACTCCTCTAATGCTTGAGAAATAGAATCTTGTGACTCCAATGGGGGATGTGAAAACTGTGAAGTAGATTAATTTTCAATTCTATCCACTGAGTGATGAGGAGCCTAGAAAGATTCAACAAATTTTTTATCCGAAGTGGAACTAACCTCAAGGCTACGAGAACCTGACATAACCATCATCTCGAGCTGAAGTGCCTTGACAGCTTGAGGAGTCTCCAATTCATCAGAAGATGGATCATCAAAGACTGATGGATTAGAAATATCAACAATAGGCAAATCAGAATCTGCATCAGATGAATGAATGAAAAGATAACGAGAACCACAATCCAAAAATTCAAGATGATGGGCAACGACATCCTCATGATCTGATGAATGACAAAGAGGGGATGATGAAAAACGAGAAATTTCACCCTCTATGTTTGTGGAAAGGTAAGATGAGATATTGGGAGGATCGAGGAAGACAGATTTTTTCTATCCACAATTAAATGAAAACTTGGCATTCCACATATTCTGCAAATGATTGGAGATAGATACATCTGGTAATGAATTTTCACAAGATGGAATAGAATTGGCAAAATCATGGAAGATGTTAGGATATAACAGATGAGGTGTGGATAGAAGGAGGTCATCCTTCACCGTAGATTCTTGTTATTATTCCCACACATACTAATAAAAATGATATCGCAGGTCGGTTGTTCAACACCAACTCCATCCAAAATTTCATCCTCGTGAACATCACATGTGAGATCTGAGACGGATGAACACAACAAACAAAAATTCGGAGGATTAAAGGGACCAAAGGACGGAGGATGAGGAGATAAGACCACATGAAAAACATCGGAGTTACAATCCAAATATGCAAATAAATCCTAAGCAGGTGGGGTAGGAGGAGATGGAGATAGATCAATAGGTGGATTCTCAACTTCTCCCACCTCGACTTACAAAGCTAGATTTGTTTGATGAGAAGGAAACAAAGGGTCACTTGAGATAATAACCTTGTCCATATCATATTTGGAAGCTCTAACAGTGAGGTATGTTGGGAGAGGTTCGAAATATTCTAACTCATGCAAATTCTTAGAAATGTGAACAAGATACTGAAATCCTTCCTCCAAAAATTCCTAGTCAGCTTCATCTTTAAGAAATTCATAATAGAAGTGAATAAAATGATCGTGAAAATATTGAAGAGATTTATTAGGTGATTTTCGCAATTTTAAAATTTGTTGATTGAGGGCTTGCTATAGCAGCTACAACCACCCTCCAAAATTTTGCCTTAGCTTCGTTTTGGAGCCTTGCTACCAACCTTTCATAGCAGCATGTCTTGCTTCGTCAAGTACACAAGCTTCAGTGATTTTCTTGCAGAAAGACAGCCTGTCCATAAGAACTTTTTGCACTCCCCTCACAAGTTGTTCTCTTGGACTTGGTCCAGCTGCAGGCTGAGCAGCTCCCTCAAACATTTGCACAATTCTGGAGGGAAACCAATCTTCCCTCCAGAATTTACACAGTTCTGTCTGACAGCCTACTGGGCTCCAGAATTGTGTAATTCTGCCATTCAAGCTTCATCCCTAAAATTGCACAATTATTCCTAGTAGGGTTGCTCAGCCCAGGAATTGCACAATCCTAGGTAGCAGTCAGCTGCTCTGCCCAAAAATTGCCCGAATCGCCTGGGCAGCCAGCCCAGATCCCTCCCAGAAATGCACATTTTTTCCTCCCAGATGAGTAGACCGTTGCATGTACAGTTGAGTTAACTGGTTCGCTTCGGGACCAAGCTTGACTTGCATGTATGGGCTACTTCTCCCGAGGCAACATGCAAAAGCATCCCTTATTTCAGGGATCTATTTTTAACAGTTGGAGGTTACATGCAAGGATCATTTCAGAAACCTCCCACCAAGTGTCGCTTTCCCTATATTTGTGGCATGCTAGTCGTAACCTTGATTTTATCGAAACTCATCAATCGAACACTTCAGATCTCATTCCTAACATCGATCTTGCAACTCTAACATCCCACATTGCATCTAGGAGTCATCGGCACATTCAACTCAGTGTTTTTGGGGCGGGCCCGATTTTCATGTCTTGTGTTGCATTTCTGGCACTTTTTGTGTTTTGCTTTGTATGAATGTTGTCAGCTTTATTTTAGTGAGTTCTTGCTATCATTTTGATACATACTAGATTGTACTAGTATTGTTTTAGTTTTCGTTAACATCTCATTGTTGTCAGATGCATGAAATTGTTTTTCACGAATAGTCGTCAATTCAATGACTCGCCTCACCTACATGTTGTTTCGTTTTCGGAATATTTCATTCACTTTTTACATGCACAATCATTCACTTATTCTTACACTTAGTATCACTATGCATTCACATTCACATTCGCTTTCAGTTGCCCATCGGCAGGTCTGGGCATCCTTGTACTAGACTTTGCCTCACCAAGATTGCATTGCACAATCCTAAGAGGGAAGGCTCTGTCTTCCTCTTAAAAAATGTGCATTTCTTCCCAGTGACTATCCTCTAGTCTTACATTGTGCAATTCTTAGGGGCAGTGCTTGCTGGTCTATAAAATTGCGTAATGAAGTCACTGAGCCTACAACCATTGCTAGCTAAGATTGGGCATGGCACAATTCTAGCAGTCAGCAGCTAGCCTAGATTGTGCATTGCATAGTTCCAATAGTTAGTCAGCCTCCCAGTAGCCCAGACTATGCCTTGCATAGTTTTAGAAGTCAATCTCTCAACCTCATGGTGGAAATTGTGCAACCTTTATGTTGCAATGAGTCTTTCCATGTCTCCAGGTATCGCAGGTGTTCATGTGCCTCTCAGCAGTGTAGGTACAATGGTTTCTAGGAGATAAAAGTCCAAGACACCATTCAAGGAACACTTGGGGATGGAGTCGATCAAGTGTCTATGAAATTGCCTACCCACGAAGACATCAAGTTGTTTGTAAACAAGGACATAAGATATGACAGTAGTAGAATCACAACAAGCAACACCATGAACAAAAGCTGAAATTAGCACACCGGATGCAATGAACGCAAGAGGAAGGATGTTGACAACACAAACGTGGAACAAAGTTGCAAGCTCAAGGATATATAATTGTGATGAAATAAGCTTTGGAGACTCAGGCTATGAGGTGACGGCATGACATGAATATCCTGCGAAGACAGAGAACGTAACAGAGAAGGAGTTGCATTTGTTGAAGGAACAACTCAAGGAAGAACAAGAGCTTCATAGACGAGAGCATGAGTTGTAGCAGGAACAAGTACAACAGGTGGCAAAACATGCACTCATGGATGAAACTTTGCCTGTACAAGTTATAGATCCATCCCAATGGCTGGCACGGAGTAGACATGGTGAGTAGTGTTGTTGGTCGCATGCAAGGGAATTTAGCAGCATGCATATCATTTTCCACATGCACGTGATCCCACCCATTTAACACACTCACCAAGGTGAAGACAAAAGGAAAGTCCCAATGGAGCTAAACATGTAGTTGATAGTTGATCCACATGACCACCAACACACACTAGAAGATTAGCATGGACACTATGCATCAATGTGTTGTCGATTCAGTCGCATCCAAGAAGACCATGCACATGTTAGCAGATGAGTTGTACGGAGGAGACATACCAATGCACCCAGATGCAACAGAAGAAAGAGTTCGCCTCAGCAAGATGTAACCATTGAGCGCATGCATACCATCACAGAAAACCAAGCTTGGCATCGACTCACCACCTTCACCATCACAAGCATGTCAAAGAGTTGGTCTCACCACAATGGACCGTGTGTCAATGATGTGTTGCATGGCTTGCTCAAGCCATTTTTTCTCACATGAGCACATATTCATTCTAATGTAACGTCTTGTCAAGTGGAAGTTCAAGTGTCAATAGTTGGATGTAACAGTCATAGAGTAGATGAAAAGTCATGAGGGTAGATGAACTGTCACAAAGAGGAATGTCAATGGTCATGCCACTCTTTGCTATAACTAGAACCTCATAACTCATTGTAAAGGCTTTTGGTTAGCCAAGCTTCTGATAAGACTATCTTAGAGAGAGATTGGACAATATTGTAATGAGTCTTAGCTTCTCCACTACGCAGAGCTAGTATATCTCTTTGGAGGAGCAGGCGGTTGTGGTTGTAACGTTCTGCTGCTGGAACTAGTGGTTGGACATGGATGTATTGTATGAATGGAACTTACACTTCTTAATATAACAAGAGCCAACATGTTTCATGCATATGTTTTATTGTATTCTATGCTATCTGGTATACTCTAAATGATATATGTATATGTTTTCTTACACATGAATGTACAGTTATCTATGTATGTACGTACGAATCTTTCTGAAATGTGTTATTGGTTTAACCATCACTTTGGATTGCTAGTTAACTTTCCTTCCATGTTGTGATGCATATTTGCTCGTGTGTTCCCTTCTTAACTCCGTGCTATCATAGGTTTCCAAGGGGCACACTCAGCTCAACGCTCATGTGTTAGAACCTCTCATACACCTTCCTTGGCTCACTACAACTATCAAACCCGTGTGACCAGTAGAGTTATCTTACTTGCTTCTATGTTAAATCGTAGTCAAATCATTACCGTACGACCCTGATTGGGACTCCTACAACAAACGGTCTGAGGTCTAATTGGACTTCTTACTGGGGAGATCCCCTGACATGTTGGCAGGTCCAACATTGTCAACATTTTGGTGCTAGAAGGAGGGCTAGATGACAAGCTGGGCCCTTATCATCTCTTTTGAATCTTCGCACATCTATCATGGAGTTTGTTATAGTTCACCCTCTAAAATTTCTATCCAACGGGCATATATTTCATGTCGAGAGGGAGTTATGGGATCACTTGTCACAACTCACATATGATTGTGAAGGCAAAGTAGCTTGGACTAAGAAATTATATGACTTCCATGTGCTCATGCAAGGCATGGAAGATTTTAATGAAATATAGGTCTGTTCGCTCCTCGCATACACACTTCACGACCACCCATCACAATGGTGTGGCACACTACCTCATAACTCCATGCACTCATTCAAGCAGTTAAGCGATATAATCGAATCTTTTTTCCACAATTTTGATCCTGAATTGTTTGATAAAAAATTGTAGAAACAATGAAATGCCCCACACAAATCACCTATGGAGTTTTTGGAGTGCTTCCGTCTATTCATGTTTGAAGCACTGAAAAGTAAGATGAAATTTCAGTATCTCATGGATAGATTCAAGTACTGCTTTTTCCAATCTGTCAATCCCAAGAAGAAGTTCAAGCTCAAACCCCTCTCAGCGTAATTCAGTGATGGAGTTGCACAATCACAGATGGACACGGTCACTGTCACAAGTGAATATCCATCGTCCCCTCGTCAAACAATGCCACCATCGCAGAGTGATGTGGGAGAGCATGCACACACATCTGTTCAACTATCACATCCTACTGGAATCACTCCTTTCGATTTTTCACAGAATTGGTTGTGAGTCTCATACCTCGTTACATGTATTTTGTACCTCAACCTTCATCTTCGAACTGGGATAATCCTATGGATGACACTATCTTGTGTTCGTCCATTCTGGACTCTACACCTATTTTGAACAAGGATCGATCTATCGATAGATTTGGTGTTGCACAACCAACATGCGTTGAGATTCATGAAGAGCATGACTGGGAGCTTGAACATCCACCAACAGCAGAGGACCATCCCTGTCTATCCGTACCTCCTCTATTTTTTCCTGATCTCCTTGGTGATCCTGCCATCCCTGATTTTTCATGTGTATCTCCGTCCACGAAAGCACCCATTGTTGATCATTCGCAGGACACACCAGATGTCAGGCCATCATCCAACAATGGAGAGGACCAATCATTCATTGAAAATCCACTTGATATTTCATCTGCTCTTTCTGGAAACACAGAGAGTGAACATCCTTCTTTTTCATCTATCCCTTTGTGTGATTCATCAAACCATGAGGAAGCTGACCAACATCCTGAGTTTTCTGATCTTGGTTGTCGTGATCTCTTCACCTCATCATCTGATCACAATGTTGATTCACTCATTGTTAATCCATTTAAGCCATTGGTCCACAAATATCCATATGCCAATGAAGTCAAAACCCCATAGAATTTCAAGGCACTTCAGCATGAGCTAATGGGTATGTCAGGACCTCGCTGTCCTGAGGTTGGTTTCACTTCTGATCAGGAAATTGTTCAAACACTCAAGGCTCCTCATCACTCATCTGTATGCATTTAAGATCAATCTAACACTTAGATTTTACTTCCTCCACTCGAACTACACGATCCCATTTCTCATGCATAAGAGGAATCTTACTCAGCAAGCACACTTTCCCAATGTAAGTGGTCTACCTTTGTCACATATGCTTGCATATCACAGTCAAGAGTGTGCATATGTTTAACATCTACACTTAGTGTCACACAACATCATGGTATGTCCACGAACTGCATGTCATGCACTTTCACTCATTTTTGTTCTGTGGACGCTTGTAAGCTCAGAGTGTGTTTATCTTCATTGTTGTATCTTTCTCAGTTGCTGGTCCACACAACCCTGTTGGTAATGGACCATGACTTCACCAACATGGGTCAACCAATGCACCGGTGGCTGCATTGGAAGTATCACTTCACGTGATTAGGCCCATGCACCGTTAGCTTATGAGTATGAGTAGAATTTGTTTTCAGTTTGCTTGCTTGCATGGTTGTTTGCTTTCTTTCTTTGCATGGTTGTTTGCTTTCTTACTTTGCATGTTTGTTTGTTTGCTTGCTTGTTTTTTTAATCACTTGCTTTTTCATTTACTTTTTCTTTTGATTTTTGCTTATGCTTATGCTTTCCTTTGTTGTTTTTTTGTTTTCTTGTCTCGTTCATAGGTTAGTTTCACATGAAACCATGTATGACCCTTGAAACAAGCTGGGTAAAGTAAAATAGGCCTTGTGCAACTATCACTACTTGGTTATCTGTCATCCTACCTCTATATGAAGAACTTGTTACTTCTAGTCCATGATACGTCAATAGAAAATATGTACTGTTCGAAGTGAACCTTGGTGAAAACAAAATGCTTGCACGCTAACTAGTATCAACTACTCTAGTTGATTGTTTTTGGGTTAACCCTTGTCAGCTCAGTCAAGTAGAGTAAGGTGAGGGGGAAAACCTTAATAGGCACATCAGAGGTATAATAAACTACTTCTTTGTTGGAACAACCTCTTCTACTCTCAATAAGTCAGGATCCCTCTTCCGCCTCTGAAATGAATAAGTGTTATGCACAATTATGAAAAAATGAAAAAATGAAAAATGAAAACTAAATAGGGTGAAAGAAGAGAAAGGCTTCCTGCGCAGAGAGGTGATGCAAGTAACTTTATTGGGGTACTTACTAGGTTCGTTGGTAGCGAAGCCATGCTTGTGTTCCTATGTGACTCACTAGGGTACTATCCAGGCCTGCTGGGAATAGAGCAACACCATAGATGAAACTAAGACTCTGACAACTATACTGCTTGTGTACCAATATACCCCTCAACCCTAATTGAAAAAACCTTGTTGAATTGGCTTGGAATGTGTGTCAATCGACCAAGAGCTTGAAATATTCCACATCTTGCAATCAATCAAGTGTGGAAACCAAGACGAACTAAGAATTGAACAATACTTTCAGAGGTGTTAGACTTGCTTTTCACAAACAAGGTCCATTTAGAGAGCTAGAGTTCTACCAGTGTGTTGCCATGTGTTGTAGCAACTACAACCACTCTCCAAAATTTTTCCTTAACTTTGTTTTGGAGCCTCCCTACCAACCTTTCACAGAAGCATGTCTTACTTCATCAAGTACAGAAGCTTAAGAGATTTTCTCACAGAAAGACAACTTATCCATTAAAACTTGTTGCACTCAACTCACAGACTATTCTCACGTACTTGGTCCAACTGCAAGATGAGCAGCTCCCTCAAAACTTTGCACAATTCTGGAGGGCAACGAGCCTTCCCTCCATAATTTGTACAATTATGTCTAGCAGCTTGCTGGGCTCCAAAATTGTGCAATTCTGTGAATCAAGCTTCATCCAGAAAATTGCACGATTATTCCTAGCAGGGCTACTCAGCCCAAGAATTGTACAATCTCGGGCAACAGTCAGCTGCTCTACCTAGAAATTGTGCAAATCTCCTAGGCAGCCAACCCAACCCTATTACACAACATTTTGTCACTGTCCCTGTACTCCCCATTCCATGATCATGGAGGACCTCTACAGTGAACCCAACATGCTTCCCCCCCCCATGAAGAAACTCCCATTGTATCCCTCTTCATGAGAAGAACAATTCCCTTTTGCATCATTTCCCAAAAATCTTCTGTTTTTCCTAGTTTACAAGACTTGTGTTAACGACCCTTGTCCTCCTCACACTGATATGGAGGGACTAAAACTGTCCCTAGCACCAACTAGAGCAACTGAGCGTTGTTCTAGTCACGCCGATCCTCTTTTGGAAAGGTTTTTAAATAAGGAGCTGAAACTTCCAACTTTAGAAGCTTTGTAATGGAAGTCTGGTAAACAGTTGGGTTAGATGGAGTCGAGGATGTCAGTTTGGGCTCCTTTCCCCTATTAGGATGGAACTACCTCAGGAGATAAGACCTTCTCCCATGATAAGAGGAACCATATGCCATCCATTCATGCTATATAAACATCCCTTTTTCCCAAGCACAAGCTAGTGTTAATGTTGGTATGTTAGTGCTAATTATGTTTGGAGTAATCAACAAGTTATTCATAATTGTAGCTCTCTAGTTGTGTGTGAGGGAGAAGTGTGAATTTGGTTTAATGTGGAGACTAAAGGGAAGAGCCTTAAAACTATCATTGTTGAGGCCACCATGGAATGCTAAAGGAATTGTGGGGGAACCTGGTTTTGTCGAAGGAGAATAGAAACGTCAAGACAATGGTTGTAATCTCTTCTTGATTTAATATATATGCAAATATCAATTTATTTCCTACATAATGTGTCATCTCACATGTTTATGGCTTAATGCTTCTTGACTTGTTAAGTAGGTTGAATTGCAATTTGTCTATTATCAAGTCAAGAAGCATTAACCATAAACATGTGAGATGACACATTATGTAGGAAATCAATTGATAGTTGCATATATATTAAATCAAGAAGAGATTACAACCATTGTCTTGACATTGTTGTTCTCCTCCGACAAAATCAGGTCACCACACACATCCATTCGAATTCCATGGTGGCTTCAAAAATGATATTTTTAAGGCTCTTCCCTTTATTCTTCACATTAAACCAAATTCACACTTCTCCCTCAACACACAACTAGAGAGCTACAACTATGAATAACTTGCTAATTACTCCAAACTTAATTAGCACTAGCACACCAACACTAACACTAGCTTGTGCTTGGAAAAAAAGGGAGGTTCATATAGCATGAATGGATGGGAGATGGTTTCTCTTCTCATGGGAGAAGATATTATCTCTAGAGGTAGTTACATCCTAATAGAGGGAAGGATCCCAAATGGACATCCTCGACTCCATCTGGCCCAACCATTTACCAGACTTCCGTTACGAAGCTTCTAGAGATGGAAGCTTCGACTCCTTATTTAAAAAAATTTCCAAAAGAGGATCAACGTGACTAGAACAAGGCTCAGTTGCTACGGTCGGCACTAGGGATAGTTTTAATCTCTGCATACCAGTGCGAGGAGGACATAGGTCACTAGTGTCGGTCTTGTAAACTGGGAAAAACAGAAGATTTTAGGGAAATGATGCAAAAGGGAATTGTTCTACTCATGAAGAGGGACACAATGAGTCATGAAGGGGAAGCATATAGGGTTCACTGTAGAGGTCCCCCAAGATCATGGAATGTGGAGTACAGGGTCAGTGACAAAATGCTTTGTAACAAGCCCCCTCCCAGAAATGTGCATTTTTTCCTCCCAGCTGAGTAGACTGTTGCATGTGCAGTTGATTTGACCGGTTCCCTCCGGGACCGATGAAAAATGACTTGCATGCATGGGATGCTTCTCCCAAGGTAGCATGCAAATGCATCCCTTATTTCAGGGATATATTTTTAGTAGTTGGAGCTTACATGCAAGGATCATTTTAGAAACCTCCCACCAAGTGTCGCTTTCCCTAGATTTGTGGCATGCATGTCGCAACCTCGATTTTATCGAAAATCATCAACCGGATGCTACAGAGCTCATTCCTGACATCAATATTGTAACTTTGATATCCTACATTGCATCTAGGAGTCATCGGCACATTCAGCTTAGATGTTTTGTGGCAAGCCCGCATTTCATGTCTTGTGTTGCATTTCTGTCTCTTTTTGTGTTTCGCTTCATATGAATGTTGTTTTCTTGATTTCAATGAGTGCTTGTTGTCATTTTGATACATACTAGCTTGTACTAGAACCATTTCAATTTTCATTAACATCTCATTGCTTTCGCATGCATGAAACTGTTTTTCACAAACGGTCATCGATTCGGTGACTCGCCTCACCCACATGCATGTTGTTCCGTTTTCTGAATCTTTCACTCATTGTTTGTATGCATGATCATTCACTTATGCTTACGCTTAGTATCACCATGCATTCACATTCACATTCTCTTTTAGTTGCTCGTCGGCGGGTCTGGGCAGCCTCGGCCCAAACTCTACCTCACCAAGACAAAATTACACAATCCTGAGAGGGAAGGCTCTATCTTCCTCTCAAGAATGCACATTTCTACCTAGTGACTATCCTCCAGGATTGCATTGTGTAATTTTGAGGGGCAGTGACTATTGGCCCAAAAAATTATGCAATGCAGTCACTAAGTCTGCAACCATGACCAACTAAGATTGTGCATTGCGCAATGTTGGGTTGTGTTATATTCTTTCCATGACTAGCCCACCTAGTTAACTAGGGGGTTAGAGGGGGGGAAGACCCCCCTTCATTGTGCCAATTGTGAAACGGGGGGGTCATAGAGGGGGTAGCAGGCCCCCCTGTTCGGGGGCTGGGTAGGCCCCCTTTACGGGGTCTGAAGTAGTGCCCCGAGATTTTTTTTTTTTTGGACCCTATATTAGGCTGGGTGGACCTACCTATGCTTTTGTGCATGGTTTTCGCACATGGTTTTGGATGCGATGGTTTTCGGTCCATGGTATTGGATGCTTTGGCATGCATAAATATGTATTGTAACATTGAAAGGAGCATAATGAAAAATTAAGCTGGTAGTCCTGGTTTTGGGATCCAGGGGAAAATATCTGTGTATATGTGTTTTATGTGTTATCCTCTTGCATTGCTTATTTTCTGTGTTTTAGAATTTGTATGCAGGTAATTTCTGTACGGGGTTAAAACCTAAATTTGGTATCAAAGCTGTTTTGGATTCAAGGGAACGACTTTGTTGCTAAGGGGTTTCACTCAGGCCTGTGGTAGACCCTGTTCAGTGGGAGATCTGGGGGATCGATTCTGGTGGTGAAAGAAGATGGCTAGAAGTGGAAAGATAGAGATCGAGAAATTTAATGGTCAAATTTTTAAGTTATGGAAACTCAAGATGGAGTGTCTGTTGGTGGATAAAGATCAATGGATCACATTAGATCCAGATACTAGACCAATGGGAGTGTCTAATGAAGAATGAAAGAAGTTGGATTGGAAGGAAAAGAGCACAATACGTTTGTGTGTCTCAGATTCAGTATTGCTGAATGTATCAGGGGAAGCTACGGCTAAGGCTTTGTGAGACAAGTTAGGGACTATGTACCAATCTAAGTTTCTAGTGAATAAACTATTCCTACAAAAAAAGTTGTATAACCGAAGGATGAAAGATGGAGACTCGATGGCAGAGCATCTGAATGCATTTAATACTATTGCAAGTTATTTATTATCTATTGATATTAAAATTTCAGATGAAGATAAGTGCATCAGTTTATTGTGTTCTCTACTAGACTCGTGGGATAGTTTGGTTATTGCAATAGATAGCAATGCAACTACCTTGTAGTTTGATGAAATAGTTTCATCCTTGCTGACAGAGGAGATGGGATGGCAAAATATGGAGAGCCAGAATGGTGATGCCTTGTCTGTACGAGGACAGTCCCAGAACAGAAACAAAAATAAATCATCGAGTGGAAGATTTAAATCTAGAGGGAGATCTAAATCTCTAAGAAAACTTTTAAAGGTGGTTTGCTGGAAATGCGGAAAGGAAGGGAACTACAAAAGGGACTGTAATTCTAAATATCTTGACAAAGGAAAGGGATCTAATGATGCTCCTTCTACAGAGGTGAAAACCACCTCAGATGAAGGTGGGGATGTGTACTTGGCTTCTTCAAGTACACATGTAGATCATGAGGCATGGTTGATTGACTGAAGTGTATCCTTTCACTTCACTCCCCATAGAGAGTGGTTCTGCAAGTATGAGAAATACGATGGTGGTGATGTCTTCATAGGGGATGATAGGAAGGCTAGAATCATTGGTCGCAGAAAAGTAAAATTGAAGTTACAAGGTGGAAGGGTTAAAACACTTTCAAGTGTTCTGCATATTCTTGCATTGGCTAGAAATCTGATTTATGTAAGAAAGCTAGATTATGCAAGTGTAAAAATAGTGTTTGAGAAAGATACCTGCAAGATGGTTTGGGGATCACTGGTATTGATGCAAGGAGTTCGGATTGGAACTCTATACAAGCTACAAGGTAGCACTGTTATTGATGGGTGCAACAGTTCTATGGTTCCTAAAAGTGGAGCAGAAAATCTAGTGGTTTCTGGAGAGAATACCATGTTGTGGCATCAAAGGCTTGGACATATTGGAGATAAGGGCCTTTGAATACTTCTTGGTAAAGGTATGGTAGAAGGTATGAGTAATATCTCTCTGGATTTTTATTTTTGTGAAAATTGTGTATATGGGAAGTAGAATTGGGTTAGTTTTCCCTCTGGTGGTAAGAGGGCGAAACATATATTAGAGATTATGCAGAGTGATGTGTTTGGACCTGTGAAGGTTCCATCACTAGGTAAGTCTGTGTACTATGTATCAATTATAGATCACTTCTCAAGGAAAACATGGATCTATTTCCTTAAGAAGAAATCTGAAATCTTTGACAAGTCTAAAAAATTTAAGGCTCTGGTGGAAAACCAGATAGAGAAGAAGGTAAAGGTGCTGAGGTCAGATAACAATGGAGAGTTTTGCAACAAGGAATTTGAAGAATTCTATAAGAAGTGTGGTATAGCATGGTAAAAGACTACTCCATACACACCTGAGAAAAATGGAGTTGTAGAAAGAATGAACAAGACGTTGATGGAAAGGGTAAGAAGCATGCTCAGTGGTGCTGGGTTCGGAGAGGAATTTTGGGCAAAGGTAGTGGAAACAACGTGTTACCTGGTCAACAGATCACCTTCATCAACGTTCAAGGATAAGACTCCACAAGAAGTATGGACTGGTAAGAAACCCTCTCTTTCACATCAAAGGGTATTCAGATGTGATGCATATGTACATGTTCCAAAGGAGAAAATAACCAAGTTGGATAGTAAATCTGAAAAGTGCATATTTATTAGGTATAAGGATGGTTTAAAGGGTTATAAGCTTTGGAACCTAGTAATAAGGAAGGTTGTGTATAGCTAAGATGTGGTGTTCAGAGATGTGGAAGATGTTATTAAACATGAAGTCCAACCAAATGAACCTGAGAAGATAGAGTTTGAGCTTAAGGAGGAAGAATTAGACTCTACAGTAGAGGAGGAATTAGAAGAGCCACAAACTATGGGTGTGAGAAGATTAGTTCAAGAAAGAAGGCAGCAAAAAAGGTATAGTCCATCTGCTTTTTGTTCAATTTTTTCTTTATCTATTACTGATGATGATCCAGAACTGTGAAGGAAGCAGTAGATTTAGAGGATGGGAAACTCTGGAAAGAGGCCATGGTTGATGAAATGGCATCTTTGCACAAAAATGAGGCTTGGGATCTGGTGGAGTTTCCGACTAGAAGGAAACCCATTGGTAGCAAATGGGTGTTCAAGAAGAAGACAAATGTAAAAGGAAAGGTGGAGAAATACAAAGCTCAATTGGTAGCAAAAGGTTATTCCCAGGTGTCAGGAATTGATTTTGGTGATATTTTTTCTCCTATTGCCAAGGTAGCTTCTATTAGATTACTTTTATTTGTTGTTGCTGCTTTTGATTTTGAGGTAGAATAGATGGATATGAAGACAACGTTTCTTCACGGGGATCTGGAAGAGGAGATCTACATGAAGAAACTTGAAGGCTTTGCGGTGAAGGGAAAGAAAGAACTGGTATGCAAGTTAAAGAAGTCTCTGTATGGGTTAAAACAGTCACCAAGGATGTGGTGTCAGAAATTTGATACATTTATACGATGACTTGGCCTCACCAGAAGCAAGGAAGATCACTGTGTGTATTTTAAATTAATTGGTGACCTAGTTACTTATCTAGTCTTGTATGTAGATGATATGTTTCTGGTTGGAAATGACAAAGAAATTATCCAGGATTTGAAGACCCAATTGTCCTCCAAATTCGACATGAAAGATTTTGGTACTGCAAACTATATTTTGGGCATGGAAATTAAAAGAGATTGGGAAAAGAGGAAGCTCTAGTTAAACCAGAGGAAGTATATCGAAACAATATTGCAGAAGTTTAATATGCAGGATAGTAAACCGGTGAAGGTTCCTATTCCTATAGGTGTAAAGTTATCTGTTAAACAGTGTCCCAAGACACAAGAAGAGGAAGAGGACATGTCCCATGTTCCATATGCAAGTGCAGTTGGTAGTCTGATGTATTCGATGGTCTATACTAAACCAGACATTGCACATGCAGTGGAAGTATTGAGTAGGTTTATGTCAAAACCAGGGAAGGAGTTGTTAACACTCAGAATTTCCTGAGGTTATAGCAAGAAGGCATAATCCGAGGTAACCACAAACCAATATTTTAAGTATGGGTTCTAGCCAACCTATACTGAGAGGGGGCTCTCTCTTTATAATTTAACTTTGTTTTTATGGGATCTTATGCTAGTTACTAAAGTTCAGTGAGGTTTTGGTTTTGAAATTGAGGTTGGGTGGTGGAATTCTTGGAACAGATGGATAGAGCAAGGTTTTCAAGCCATTGGGCTATGGAGTCAACTAAAGGATAGCAAGACTAGACCAGATCTTTAAAGAGAATGTCTACAGGGCAAGCTAGAAAAGCAAAAGGCAAATCTTTAGGCCAGATGGATGGAGATGATTCTAACCAGGGTAAAAGGGCACTTAGGAATCCTTAGAATGGAATCAGAATGAGGAACAGGGGGTAATCATGAGCAAATGGCAATGAAGAATCATTCGCTATAGATCAGAGAAGGTTACCTAAACTAAGGAGTAGTGAAGAATTCCTTGACTTAAGTATTTGGAGAAAACATTGATAAAGTGTAACAGTCAAGACAGAGTGCATTAAAGCGATTTCTGAGATATCATTCCACATTATAACTTTTAGAATTTCAGAGATACATAAAGATTTATAGAAAACATAAGTAAACACAACATTACACAAGAAATAATACTTATTTGATATTTTCTTTACACATGAATCTTGCAAAATATTTGATCTTTATTCATTGGTCCAGCAAGCCAATCCAGTCTTTGATACAATAGAAATTTGAGTTTGAAAGAAGAAGTCTATAAAATGTCTTTGAATCCACCCTACATACTTTGAAATGTGAAGTATTTATACAAAAAGATTACAAAATATCTCATAACAGTTTGAGATTTAATTTAGGAAATAACAAATATTTTCAAGCATGAAGATAGAGACGGATGGAAAACTGCATCATGATGTCCCTTTTATTGTGGTGTTGTTCGTTGTTTCTGTTGAGTTGTGAGGCTTTTAGGCTGGTTGGTAACAGTAGTGTTTCTACACTGGAACCTTCTTTCCTTTGATATTTTATTGATACTCTTTGACTTTGTTACTCTTTGACCCTACTAATATACCTTTTACCTATTTTGTTTGGCTACTTTCAGACCTACCTATGGTAACTTTCTAATGTAAATTTTTTATAGTAGATCCATCATTTTCTCCCACCATTCTACCTCAGGTAATTTTTCTTTTAACATTCTCCTGTAAATTTCATCTGCCTTTGTGTACTTTACAAAATTGGGCTTTGTAAGAAACAGATGTTTCACCTCATGTTCTAGGAAAAATAGGTTCTCCAATGTATCATATGGTACTTTACTTGTTGGCAAGGCTTTGATAGCTGATGTGCTTGCATGTTCCTTTTCCAATCTTCTTAACCTGTCAACATAATCCAGCTGGGTCATAAGTTTATCATTGATAACCATTGGACTTGGAAGGCCTTTCACCCTCAAAATTTGAAACTTAGCCATGAAATTGTCAATGGCTGCCTGCATGGTCTGGCACTTCTCTTCCAGGTTAAGCATGAGGTTTCTTTTGGAAAGAATCTTTTTAATTTCCAAGATGGTTTCAGTTCTATCCTCTATGTCAAGTTCATGGAGTTGATGCCTTTTCTTACTATTCAAAAAGTGAATGAGTCTCTTTGCATCCTTAGATTTGTCTCCCAGTTCTTCTTTTACCTTTGCAATAGCTTCATTAGCTACTTTCACTAGCTCTATCTACTCAAATATTACTTGTATTGATGGCCAAATATCATTGACAGAGTCAATGATATTGGTCGAAAGCATCTCCTTAATCTTCCCTAGTGGTTTCTACAGTGTTAAGTCTTTTTCTAGGACTTTGATTTTATCATGCATCCTTTTGGCCTTTTGTGTTTCTTCCCTTTGCTGAATTTGGGCAAGTTTATAGTCAGTCTCTAAACTTGCCACTTTCTCTTTTAACTTCTTGAGCTCTGTTTCCTCGATGGACATCTCCTCCATGTCTTTTACCAATTCCGTTGTCTTTTCAATTGATGTTCCTACTGCTTTAGTAGTTTCAATAATGATTGGTAGTGTTGTGGTTGGTGGAGCTGTAGGCGCCAATGATTCTACCATTGTAGAAGGAACTGTTGTTGACACTATGGGAATGGCAGTTGTTGAAGTGGTTTCCAGGTCACTCTGTTTGGACTGAATCAAAATGTCCAATTCTTTTTCTATTTCCTTGAGCTGGTCATTTAGCTTTAGGACTAGGTCCATAAGATCTTCATGTCCTTTTTGGGTTTCTAGGACCTCCATGGTTTGTGGATGATGCAATTAAATAAATTTGAGCCACTTCTTTAGTGCAACTATATCATCATTCTTCTTCTTTATTAATTTTTCTATGGCCTTTACATCTTTGGGATTGTGTCCCAACTCTATGACTAAGTCCTCCAAGGCCTTGACTCTGGTATGCTTGGCCTGCAAAGAGGCCTTTTCCAATTGGAACTGTGCTGATACATTATTCAGGGAGTTATACAATTGGTGTGCAACAATGGCTTTCCCTGTCAAGGTGGAGTATATCATCTCCCTTGTCTGTTTGTGCAACTCAATCTGGTCAATACGATGATTGTCCTTTGCTAGTACTTTGAATTTTTTTTTTTTTAAGTCTGTTGTTGTCCTTTACTACTGAGTAGTTGGTTTAATGAATGTCATTTTCATTTTTCCCTCCTTGACATCAAAAGTTGACATGAGCCTACTTTGATTTGTAGGGGCCATCTTTAAATACTGTGCATAAGTTTGGGCTTTTAGCCTCTCATTCCTAGCCTTGATATCCTTATACTTTTCTTTGATGTCTTGGTCTTTTTCTGCTGGCATCCTAAAGGAGGATACCTCAACACTTTTATTCCTAACTAGCATTTGAGTTCTTGAAGTTGATGGTTCCTGCATGCTTCCCGATGGGGTGGCATGCTTGCTCATATCTCTTTCCGAGCCTGTAACTTTAGTTGTTTCTTCTATAAATTCCTGTTTAGAGATGGGGTTGACTCTTTGTCTTTTAGCCTGGTTTTCTTTTGCACAGGCTTGTGAAGTAGTGGCCCCTTCCATGTTTCTTTTTAGGTTTTCTCGTCATTTAAAGGAGTCTGTAGGACTGGTGGGGTACTCATAGTGGCCTCTGATACCTCAGTTTTTTCTGGCACCTCTGATAGGTCTAGTAACTCTAATTCTTCTTGTACCTATGAAGCTTCTTGTACTTGTGCATCTCCTGGCACCTGTGAATCTCTTAGCACCTACAGGAAAGAACTTTCATCAACTTATTTTTCCATATCTATGAGTGGATTTTCAACATCTACTTTGGTGATGTCCTGGTCTACTAAAGTCCCTTCCACCCACTCTAATTGGTTTGCAAAGGCTTCAATTTTAGGAATGGGGTGATGGATAAAAGGTCCCAGCTTGACCTTTTGTCTCTTTTTAGTAATAAACTCTAAGGGATCATATCTCCAGACAAAGCTTCTTTGGAACTTCATACTTTGTAATATTATATCAACTTCACGGCCTACTTCCCTTGAGTTGCATATAAAGGGGCCTAATTGATCTTTTATCTTGAAGTGGGCCTTTTTCTTAGCATTTACAAAATTTGTTTCATCAACACTAATAATCTCTCTGTAATATTCCAAAGCAAATAACCTCATTGGGAGGTATTTAGGGAGCTTGTATGGTGCTAGCAAGCATCCATAGATCCTGATTTTTGTATGGTTTTTGTACAAGTACCAATCCCCTACTTTGGACAGTTTGGATAATTGCAGGATTGTTTGTATGTCTGCACTTATTCTTGGAGGAGGACTTCCTATCAACATTATCACAACTGGATACACAAATAGGTCAATGAAGTTAGAATATGAGTATGGGGACTCATATCTATGTATTAATGGAGTCTATAAGATTACTGATCTAGGGTTGCCTTTTGTATCCAGCTTGTAGAGAGTGAATGGGAACTTTTTTGCTTGGAAATATAGGAATAGGTGGTACAAAATAGAGGAGCATTTGAAGACTCGCTCACTACTCATTCTAAGGAATTGCTCATGCATCCTATTGGCTATAAAATTGGAAAAATCATATATAACAACAAGGGGCTATCCTGGAGTATAGATGGACATGAAAGGTAGGACTATTTCTTCAATGAATTCATTGGTAGTATAACCTAGGACTCTAGATATCATTGCTAGAATGTCCTGCCCAAATGAGGAAAATATGGTAGCCACATATGGGGGAGGATCTGTTGGGATATGTTTTTCCCTTATGACAAAGGTTTGGAATATTTCTGTAAGTTTGGTAGTGGTAAGCTTGGGGAATTTTTCTAATAGGTCTCCAATTGACAGAGGGGTTAGCTTTTGTGTTGGTTGAAATTGCAGCATCTCATTGATAGTTTCAGCAGTGATTGTGAAAAGTATGGTTTGGTTAGGGGACATCACTGCTCTTTGACTGGGGATATAGTTTTCATGACAGTAATGGACAATTTCAGGGAAAATGTGGACTTCAGGGAAATGGTACTTGGGAAAATTGGATTCCCAAAGTCCAATTTTGTCAGCATGGTTCAAGTACTAGTCTCTGTAGTGGAAGTATAGTCTGAGTGGGGATTCTATAACAGAGGCATCTTTTATTTGAAAGTCCTTATCTATGAGGGCGAGGTGGTCTAGGTCCAGATGAGGAGTGGAAATTGGTCTGACGTCCATGGAAATTGGGGCAGCCATCCTCAGTTCTTGTGGATTTGAGAATGGAGGTGATTTACAGAGTTTTTAGGGCAATGGTGGTTCTGTGCAGAGTAGGTTTAAGTTACTTGAGTCTCTTTAATTAATTTTCTACTTTAATTAGGAAAACTCAGTGACTAGTTCTGAAATTAACAAGGTTTTCTAGTGAATTATGGCTTAAATACTTGGAATTGAGGAGAAAAGGTTCTGAATTAGGAAATTGGCAACTGCAAATGATTGAAAAGGCTCATTGCAGGCTGGGAAGCGGACTGGGTGCTCTGTGGCATCTTTAGGGTGGAAATTGGACGTAGATGAAAGCTTCGACATTTGCAGGTGCGTGCATGGAAGCTTGCAGTTTGAAAATAATGGTAAAACAAATGATTTGGGGCTTTTAGCTTTATGTGCAAAGTCAACTTTTTGGTAGGTGAGGTGAATAGTGGTTGTTTTGGTGTTTAGCGGGGTGAATAGTGACAGTTTGTTGTGTGGCGGATGGGTGGTAAGTGGTTTCCATCGCACCACTTTTGGGTGCAAGGTGGTATTGTGGGGAGGCCATCCGATTCCATACACTGAGTGACATGTAGCATCGGGGGCCCGGTGGAAAACAGCTTTATCAGGTGGGTAACATTCAGACATCGGGCCCGCCTGATATGGGTAATAGCAGTCGGATGTGATGGGATGAGATCGCATGGTGATCGGTTGTGGGAGTTGCACAAAGGCTAATGGAGGGGCCCAGTTGGTGATTTAAGCGTGGCGGTTTTCAATTAAACAAAGGATTAAGGCAGGGTTAGGGCATCGGGATCATTACCAGAAGGATTTACTTAATTAATCACGGATCAATTAATTAATTAGACTTTGTCAGGGTTTGGGTAAAGCATAGTTTGTATTTTAAACTAGGTCTAGGGATATTAAAATAAGGGATTTTAAGATAAACATATGGGAAAGGGTTTTTATTAGGAATTAATATATATAAAAGTTAGAAATTAATATGGAAATGGCGGAAGTTAAATTGTTCTAAGCATAATGTATTTTTCGTGTTTTCTTTGCTTTTCGCATACATGCATTATAACTTAGGCTAAATTATTTTTGTGGTTTTATGGGAAAGGGGGTTTTTTCATGGGGGTGATTACTTTTCCTAGGAAAATAGCATTTAATCCTTAGAAAAAGGGGTTTTTTAGGGAAATTAGAGGAAATGAAGGGGGATGAATGAATTGAAGGGGGGGGGGGGGGGTGGATGATTTTTATGAAGAGATTTTAGTACTTATTTCCTTTTACTCATTGAGTCGAGGGTCCAGTCCCTCTAAAAGTTAGAGAAATGCTCTGAGCCTCTTTGAATTTAAAGGTTTGGTACTTTGAACTTTGTTTATGGGAAATTAGTAAAGTTAAGGGGTAAAATGAATGGGGGAAGTTAATTAATTGACTTTGTAAACTTTTCTCACTCACATTTGGAACTTTCATGATGAGAATGATAAATATGCTTCTTATCTAACAATCATCACAACTTCTACAACATTTCTTCTACTTACCCATCTACTCATCCTACGATTTTTACTTCTCTTTATTAGGGTGCATTTAAGCTAGCAAATGCTTATAAACATTTTTCTTTTCTTTACAATAAAATCTAGCTAAGTCTAACCTTATTACATCCAAGGGTTCAGATTAAACAATTGAGCTCCTTTTATTCACTCCACCTAATCTAATTATCTGCCAAGTTTACACTGTTTGGTTAGACTTTCATTCTCTATCTATAGACATGAAATTAAAAACATGAAACAACCAAGTTTAAACATTTTGACTATCATGGATTTTGGCATAAGAAACAAACTGCACACAATCATTATTGTACATAAAGTAACTAGGAGTGGCGTTTTGACTTGCTCACTTTCATGGTCTTTTCCTTTTTCTTGGGGTTCATATATATTTTTTTTATCTTTTTGACCTTTTCTATTGTCTTTTGTCATTTGATTATTATTTTAGGACATACCCTCTTTACATTTTTGATTTTTTGAATATGGAAAATATTTGCGCAAGAAAAGGTATGTACAATATTACAAGTTTCAGTCTCAGCCATTCAAAATTATGACTCCTATTGGTATAGGAACCTAACAGTGGCTCCACTCAGGGATGGCATTTCCTAGTGAAATGTCAAGAACTTTGTAGATCAGTGGCCTTCTGAATTACTGTGATCTTTCTCTACAACATTTTCCTTCATGATTCTACATTATTACTATTTATGATAGTAAAATCTGTAAAGCTTAGGGCCTTCTCTCTAAGCTTCAACTTCAAAAATTCACCATCCAATAAACTCTATACATTTGAAAAGTAAAGTACATACAAGTTATAATTGGAATTAGTAACTAGGTTCATTATACTGCTTAAGCATTCGACAATTTACTGGTCCACCTTCTGCTTTTGTGCCATCCATTTCCCTTAGGAAGAAAGCATTATTACCCCTGAAAGCATAAATAATATATGGGCCTTACATAGGAAGTCAAACTTCCCATGTTTACCTTTATCTTCCCTCCTTGAGTCCCATTTCAACACTTTGTCCCCAAGGTAGAAATTATCAGCCTTGGTTCTTTTGTCAAAAATCTTCTTGATCCTTTCTTGCATAGCCTGAGATCTAATGTGCACATCCTCCCTGGTTTGTTGTAAGTGAATTGTCTGGTTGATTCTTCATTGGATGTCATTTGGTTCAACCTACAACTCCTGGAGTAGCTTCATCACTGGTGTCCCCAAAGAGGAAGAAGAGACAAATTCCATTCCATACACTAACTAGTAGGGAGAGGTTGCCAATTGATTTCTTTGTGGTTAACCTGTCTGCCCACAAGGCATTTACTAGCTTTTTATTCCATGTCTTCTTGTTATCCTCTAGCAATTTTTTAATGATATTAACCAAAATTTTGTTTGAGGACTCTGCTAGTCCATGTCCTTGAGGGTAATAAGCTGTAGAATGGCCTAGGGTTATGTGATATTTATTACATAAATCAATCATTTTCCTGGATTTGAAAGTTGCTGCATTGTCAGTGATGATTTTGGTTGGCATCCAAATTTGAATAGGATGTTGGCCTCAAGGAAGGTTATGATAATTGTGTCAGTGGCTTGCCTTGAAGGTATGGCCTCTATCCATTTAGTAAAATAACCTGTGATAGTTAGGATCAATTTGTGTTGGGCAGAGGAAGGTGGATGGATTTCACCAATGAAGTCTAAACCCCATTGTTGAAAAGGTGCTTCAATAGGGATTGGTTTTAAAGGTTAAAGGTAAAGGTAAAATCTTTTTCCTTCCTTAAAAGTTTTGACATTTATGGCATGGGTAACATATTTCTTTACATCAGAAAATAAAGTGGGCCAATAGAAGCTGGCTTTGAGGATTTTTTCAGTGATGTTTTTCCAAGAAAATCATCCTCCACAGTCACCTACATGAAACTCTTGTAACACTGTGTCATCCTCTTCTTTCAATGAACAATTAAGAAGGATACCTTCATGATTCCTCCAAAATAAAGCATTATCTATGATGCAAAACTTTAAAGATCTCATTTTTAAAAACCTAATTTTGGTCCTGGATAATTCAGGATGAGCTTGTAGATTCAGTAAAACATATATGATATCAGCATACCATGGTGATTCAGTAAAGGGTTGGGTGATTGGTGGAGTCGCCATCTCTTCTTCATTATCCATTTCTGAAATGAAATTTATGTCTAGGGCCTGACAGTTCGATTCATCCATGAGCTTGGCTAAACCTTGGCCTTTGATTAACTTTGTTGGTTTGATTTGCAAGTCATATTCCAAAATGGTAGCTATCCACTTCCCTCTATTTCCATCTGGACCTTCCTGAGTGAGGATGTCCTTGACTACTGAGTTAGGTACATAGGCTACTATATGGGAATATAAGATGTAAACCCTGAAATCTTTAATAGCTTTGACTAGGAAAAAAGCTTGTTTTTCCATTATGTTGTCTTTTAAAGGGGCATCTCTCAGGGCTTTGCTAAAAAAGGCAATTGGTTGTTCATAGCCCTGATCATTTTTTTGCAGTAAAACTACAACAATTGTATGTTCTAAAGCAAAGGAAAATAAAATGAATTCTCTATCAAATTTTGGACTAATTAGAACTGGTGTTCTAGTAAAAGCTAGCTTGATATCTTCAAGGGATTGCTTGGCTTCAACAATCCATTTTATGGTCGAATCTTTTTTGAACATGTTGTTTAATCATCTACTTAATTCTGTTAGATTAGAAATAAATCTCCTAAGAAAGTTAATTTATCCTAAAAATGCTTGTAATTCTCTGATGTTCCTAGGATGTTGTATCTGTAAGATGGCTTCAATTCTTGCAGGATCTATTCAGATACCATCATTTGAGATTATATGACCCAGTAGCTTTCCCTCTTCTAACCCAAACAAAGATTTCTTGGCATTCAGAGAAATTCCATACTTCCTGCATTTAATGAAAACCTGACTTAGATGATCTAAGTGTTGATTATTAGATTTTCATAATAAAATGATGTCGTCTAGGTATATTACTAGGAAGTCATGAATCTCTTTAGCAAAAGCTATGTCCATAGCTCTTTGAAAAGTAGCTCCTGCATTCCTTAATCCAAAAGGCATCTTCACATACATGAAAGTTCCCCAAGGAGTGGTGAAGGCAGTTTTGGCTTGGTCATCTAGGTGGACTAAGATCTGATTGTAACTAGAGAACCCATCCAATAATGATATTCTGGTTGACCCTACTACCCTTTGTAAGATGTGATCCATTTTAGGGAGAGGGTAATTGGATTTGAGTGAAAATTTATTAAGATTTCTAAGATCAACACAAAGCCTAATCTCTCCAGTTTTGTTTCTTGTAGGAATCAAATTCGAAACCAAATCGGAAAATCTGATTGGTTCAATTATCTTGGCTTCATACATTCTTCAGATTTCCTTTTCAATAGAAGGTAGTAAATTGGGATTGATCCTTCTAAGCTTTTGTCTGAAAAGTTTCTAGTCTTGTTTCATGGGGATTGTGTGTTGTATTATGCTAGTGTCATAGGACTTGAGGTCCTCATAACTCCAAATAAAGACATCTTGGAATTCTTTTAGTAACTCACTGTATCTCCCTTTCTCAATTGGATGTAATTACTGTGAAAGCTTGACAAATTTTGGATTTTCCTTGGTGCCTATGTTATAATCCTCTATATCATATTTTAAGGGTTCCATTTTTGGCTTTCTAGGGATGTCGTTTGAATCAAATAGACCTTCCAAAGGGGTTAATCCTTTGGGTAGAAAGTTGTCTTTAAGATTAATGACTTCAGTGTATTCATCAATTGTTTCATCAATCTCTATTTCTTTTTGGTTTTGTACATCTTATTTTTTGAATTTAGTGGGATGGAATCTATCTATATTTTCACATTCTATTTCATTAAATTCTATTTCATTCTCACAATCTAAGTCTATTGTAAAGTCAGTACCTATATTGCTATTTACAAATTCTTCTTCTAAGGTTAAGAAATTATTTATCTGTTTATCATTTACAAATACTTGCCAGTTTTTCAATTTATTTGGGATAGAAGTTTTGTGCCTGACCTTAGCAGTGTATTGATGATTAGGTTGAAATGGTAACTTACAAGTGCTGGAAAACATTGATAAACTATGAGCCTGCATATTATGTTTTCTTGGAATGACTGCAAGCTTAGTTTCTAAGAAAGTGTTCATTATTTCTATAATTGTTCCTCTATAAAAACTTAATCTAGGATCTTTCGTCATATACACAACATTAATTTGTTTAATAACCAATTTAGAGTCTCCCATGACAAAAACTCTTTTGGCTCCTAAATTCCTAACCAGTTTAAGACCTAATATTAGGGCTTCATACTCAGCCATGTTTTTGGTGCATTTGAAATTCAATTTGTAGGCATGGCCCTCTGAATGATCATTCTCCAAATTATAAATCCATACTCCTGCTTCCGCTCCCAACTTATTCACTGACCCGTCAAATTCCAGATGCCATAAAATTTCATGTTCATAATTTTCACTATCTGGCGGAATAAAATTTTCATTGTTGGTTGTATTATGATCATTTTTGTTTATTAAAAAGCTCTTGAATTTGGATAGTTTGATCTTCATTTATAACTGCAATTTCTTTTGGTTCTTTTATAATATTGTTTGAAGTAATTTGTTGTGGAGTTTGTTCAACATTGTATAAAATAAAAGAATCAATGTCAGAATGCATGGAGTAAATAGGAAAATTTTGAGGTCTATCCTGGCTACTCACAACATACTTCATTAATGTCTCTTTGTACAGCTTTTCGAGTTGACCAAACACAAAAATTGTGGCATATGACATGTCAAGTTGTGGAGAACCTTGGAGTTTTGCTCCCCAAGACCTAGACAATAGCATGCCATATTTGGGTGGGATGTCAGTGACTACTATGTCCATGAGAATTCTTTTAGTAGGGTATTGTACTAAGGTGACACACAAGTCTTTGATTAATCCTAGACATATCACTTGACTAGAGTCAAAAGAAAACAAGTCCATGTAGGGCCTTGTAATATCTAAGTTTAATTTTTCCATAACAGATTTGGGCATTAAATTGCGTGAGGCACCAGAGTCAAGCATTGCATTGTGTAATATTTTATCATGAATGCTAAGGCTTATGTAGAAGGGTTTTACTCTTCCTTCTTGGGGTTTACCGTTAACATCAGGACCAAAAATATGTTCGGTTTGATCATCAAATAGGTTGATAGAGTCTCCATTTTCACTAATGTTTAAAGTTTGTTGTATTTGAGACTTATAGGTTTCACTCTTAATCAATTCTGTCAAAGGAATTGGAATTTTTAGTTTAGCTACTTTTGCTCCCAGATTGAAAGGAGGAGGGGATTTTTCTATTTGGGGGTTTGATATTTTCACAACAGGAATCTGAGTAGGATGATCTTCATTTACTACACTTGGGATATTTTTATGAGGATTTTCTAATATTTTGATTGGAGGTTTATGCATTGTTTCCTTGGAGGGGATTGAAGTGGATGGTTGATCATTAGAGGGTTGATTAGGGTTTATGTATTCAATGGTGGGGCTAGGAGGGTTCTAGTTTGTTCTAGAAAGGATTTGGAGAGTTATGGAAACTGGAGGTGTTTTGATATTGTTTGGTTGACTAGGAATTTTCTTCTTGGTTTGGTCAAGAGTATCAATGTTATTTTTACTCCTTAAACTGTATTTTTTGTGTACTTCAAAGATGGCAGAATCATACCCTTGTTTATAGTCAAATGATTCTCCGGTCTGTATCTACAAGTGCTGCAGCATATATAGTTCCTACTCATCTTGAGTCAAAAAGACTGTATCCTCATCATCCAATCCCATCAGGTTAATCTGGGTGTCTTGCTCAGGGTCATCTGACTGAGATGTTTCAACATATTTTTCTTGAAAGGGAGGCCTAATATTCTAATCAAGTCCATTCTTTCTAGTGTTTTGATTTTGGTTTTTTCTAAAGTTTAGATTTCTAATGGGAGGTGCTTGTTGATTATCCCATTGAGGCTTTCTCTCCATATCTTCCATCCTATCCATAAGTTTTTCCATTTTCTTGGCTAGAACATCTATCTTAAGGTCTGAGGGTGAGTCTTCATCTTTTGTAGGCCCTCTTCTTTCGTTCCTAACTCTGGCTCCTTTTGCTAACAAGTTAGCCTCTACACTAATAGCTACACTCTACATGTCTTCTAAAGTGGGGGGATTTCTTTCTCTAAGTTTAAAATCCATGTTAGTGTTGAATCCATTAGGAAACTTAATCAAAGATAAGTCAAGAAGGGGTCTAAGATTAATAGGTATTGCATTCTATATATTGTTAAATCTTGGGCAATAATCCTGGATTGTTTTGTTTGGTCCTCTTATAATATTTCCGTACTCTGAAAGGATCTGAAGAGGGTTCTTTTTCTTTTCCCATCTATTTAGAAACTGTTGATAAAATACATCTAAACTATCTATGCTATTTGTAGGCAAAGCTCTGAACCATTTCATCACTTCACCAGCAAGTGTCTGAGCAAAAATTTCATATTTGTACATCTGCAATATCAATCTCATGCAAATCAAAATAGTCTATCATTTTGTTTAAATGATGTTGTGCTATGTAAGGTCCCATGCCATCAAACTAGACAATCTTGCTTTGGTAGTCTTGTGGCATGGCACCAAGTGGGGCAGCTAACACAAGGGGGCATATCTATTTGCCATGGCTCTAACTTGGGCTAGGCTAGGATGTGGGGTTGAGGTACCAGGGGTTGATGGAGAACTTGGAGTACTAGGTGATTGATGAGTAATAGTAGGTTGGTGAGGAAGAAAGGGTATAAATGGAGGTGAGGAATGAACTTCAGAGGTGGAAGGGAATAACGGTGAACTAAGGGTATTGGACACTAGTTCAGAAAGGTCGGGGATCCTAACAGTGCTGAGGGATGATTGAGGCGAATTCAGAATATACTCATCAATTGACTAGTTTTCCTTTTGAATATCAAGGTCTGCAATAAACTTTGGATATAGAACTATGTCATCAAGTGCACTTTTAGACCTAGTTCTAAATAGGGAAAGTTCAAATGGCACATCAAAAGGGAGATATTCTAAAAACAACCACTCATCAGGGCATGAATTTGATTTTATTGAAGGTGTGGGACTAACTGAACTTTCTGGTTTTTTGGATCTTCTTGAAATCAGGTTAGGATTATCCACTACAGGGGTAGGATTTGGATTTGCATTCGCCCTAGTGTAGTGAGTTCTCTTTGAAGCCAGATTTTCAAGATTTTCTAATTATTTTCTTTTTGTAAAATTTCGTGAATAACTTCAACTAAATCCTTCAAGAAGCATGAAATAAATATTTAAACTTTTCTTAAAGGTTTATTAAAACTAAGGATTTGAGTCCCCAGTGGAGTCGCCACTATGTTATCACTCAGCATTTCCTTTGAAGTTATAGGAAGAAGGCATAATCCGAGGTAACCACAAACCAATCTTTTAAGTATGGGTTCTAGCCAACCTACACTCAAAGAGAGCTCTCTCTTTATAATTTAACTTTGTTTTTATGGGATCTTAGGCCAGTTATTAAAGTTCAGTGAGGTTTTGATTTTGAAATTGAGGTTGGGTGGTCGAATTATTGGAACATATGGATAGAGCAAGGTTTTCAAGCCATTCGGCTATGGAGTCAACTAAAGGATAGTAGGACTGGACTAGATCTTTAAAGGGAATGTCTACAAGCCAAGCTAGCAAAGGAAAAGGAAAATCTTTAGGCAAGATGGATGGAGATCATTCTAACCAGGGTGAAAGGGCACTTAAGAATCCTTATATCGGGATCAGAATGAGGAACAAGGGGTAATCATGATCAAAGGGAAAAGAAGAATCCTTTGCTATAGATCAGAGAAGGTTACCTAAACTAAGGAGTAGTGAAGAATTCCTTGACTTAAGTATCTGGAGAAAACATTGATAAAGTGTAACAGTCAAGATAGAGTGCATTAAAGCAAATTCTGAAATATCATTCCATGTTATAACTTTTAGAATTAAGAGATAGATAAATATTTATGGAAAACATAAGTAAACACAACATTACACAAGAAATAATACTTATTTGATATTCGCTTTACACAGGAATCCTGCAAGATATGTGGTCTTTATTCATTGGTCCAACAAGCCAATCTAGTCTTTGATACAATAGAAATTTGAGTTTGAAAGAAGAAGTCTATAAAATGTCTTTGAATCCACCCTACACACTTCGAAATGTGAATTATTTATACAAAAAGGATTAAAAAATATCTCATAATAGTTTGAGATTTAATCTAGGAAATAAAAAATATCTTCAACCATGAAGATAGAGATAGATGGAAAACTCCATCATGTTGTCCCTTTTATTGTGGTGTTGCTAGCTGTTTCTGTTGAGTTGTGAGCCTTTTAGGCTAGCTGGTAATAGTGGTGTTTCTATGATAGAACCTTCTTTCCTTTGATCTTTTACTGATACTCTTTGACTTTGTTACTCTTTGACCCTGCTGATCTATGTTTTACTTGTTTTCTAGCCGCTTTCAGACTTACTGTGGTAACTTTCTGATGTAAATCTTTTTATAATAAATCTGTCATTTTCTCCCACCATTCTACCTCAAGTAATTTTACTTTTAACATTCTCCTATAAATTTCATCTACCTCTATGTACTTTGAAAATTTGGGCTTGGCAAGAAACGAATGTTTGACCTCATGTTCTAGGAAAAACAGGTTCTCCAATGTATCATACAGTACTTTACCTATTGGAAAGGCTTTAATAGCAGATGTGCTTGCCTATTCCTTTGCCAATATTCTAAACATGTCAACATAATCCAGTTGGGTCATAACTTTGTCATTGATAACCATTGGACATGGAAGGCCTTTCTCCCTCAAAATTTGAAACTTAGCCATGAACTTGTCAATGGCTGCCTGCATGGTGTGGCACATCTCTTCCAGGTTAAGCATGAGGTTTCTTTCGGAAAGAATCTTTTTAATTTCCAGGATGGTTTCAGTTCTATCCTCTATGTCAAGTTCATGGAGCTGATACCTGTTCTTACTATTCAAAAAGTGAATGAGTCTATTTGCATCAACGGGTTTGTCTCCCAATTCTTCTTTCACCTTTGCAATAGCTTCATTAGCTACTTTCACTAGTTCTGTCTGCTCAAATATTACTTGTATTGATGGCCAAATATCATTGACAGAGTCAATGATATTGGCTCAAAGCATCTCCTTAATCTACCCTAGTGGTTTCTGTAGTGTCAAGTCTTTTTCTAGGACTTTGATTTTATCATCCATCCTTTTGGCCTTCTGTGTTTCTTCCCTTTGCTAAATTTGGGTAAGTTTATAGTCAGTCTCTAAACTTGCCACTTTCTCTTTTAACTTCTTGAACTCTGTTGCTTGGATGGACATCTCCTCCTTGGCTTTTACCAATTCTGTTGTCTTTTTTGCTTTAGTAGTTTCAGTAGTGATTGGCAGTGCTATCGTTGTTGGAGCTGTAGGTGCCAATGGTTCTTCCATTGTAGAAGGAACTGATGTTGACACTATGGGAATGGAAATTGTGGAAGTGGTTTCCAGGTCACTTTGTTTAGACTGAATCAAAATGTCCAATTCTTTTCTGTTTCCTTGAGCTAGTCATTTATCTTTAGAACTAGGTCCATAATATCTTCATGTCCTTTTTAGGTTTCCAGGACCTCCATGGTTTGTGGATGATGCAGTTGAGGAAATTTGGGCCACTTCTTTAGTGCAGCTATATCATCATTCTTCTTCTTTATTAATTTTCTGTGGCCTTTACATCTTTAGGATCGTGTCCCAACTCTATGACTAAGTCCTCCAAGGCCTTGATTCTGGTATCTTTGGCCTCTGAAGAGGCCTTCTGCAATTGGAAATATGTTGATACATTATTTAGGGAGTTCTGTAGTTGGTGTGTAGCAATGGCTTTCCCTGTCAAGGTGGAGTATATCATCTCCCCTATCTATTTGTGCATCTCAATCTAGTCAATAGGATGAATGTCCTTTTCGAGTACTTCGAAATCTATTCTTTTCAAGTCTGCTGCTGTCCTTGGCTACTGAGTAGTTGGTTTAATGAATGTCATTTGCATTTTTCCCTCCTTAACATCAAAATATGACATGAGCCTAGCTTGATTTGTAGGGGCCATCTTTAAATATTGTGCATAGGTTTGGTCTTTCAACATTTCATTCCTAGCCTTGATCTCCTTATACCTTTTTTTGATGTCTTGGTCTTTTTCTGTTGGCATCCTAAAGAAGGATACCTCAACACTTTGTTGCCTAACCAACATTTGATTTCTTGAAGTTGGCGGTTCCTACATGCTTCCCGATGGGGTGGAATTTCTACTCATATCTCTTTCCAAGCCTGTAACTTCAGCTGTTTCTTTTGTAAATTCATGTTCAGAGACGAGGTTGACTCTTTGTCTTTGAGCCTAGCTTGTTTCTACGTAGGCTTCTAAAGTAGTGGCCCCTTCCCTATTTCTTTTTAGATTTTTCTCCTCATTTAGAGGAGTCTGTAGGACTGGTGTGGTAGTCATAGTGGCCTCAGGTACCTCAGTTTTTTCTGGCACCTCTGATAGGTCTGGTACCTCTTATTCTTCTTACACTTGTGAACCTTCTTGTACCTGTGAATCTCTTGGCACCTGTGAATCTCCTAGGACCTGCAGGAAAGAACTTTTATCAATCTTTTTTTCCAGGTCTATGAGTGCATTTTCAACATCTACTTTAGTGTTGTTGTGGTCTACTAAAGTCCCTTCTTCCCACTCTGATTGGTTTGCAAAGGCTTCAATTTCAAGAATGGGGTGATGGATGAAAAGTTCCAGCTTGACCTTTTGTCTCTTTTTAGTAATAAACTCTAAGGGATCATATCTCTAGACAAATATTCTTTGGAACTTCACACTTTGTAATATTATATCAACTTCATGGCCTGCTTCCCTTCAGTTGCATATAAAGGGGCCTAACTGGTCTTTTATCTTGAAATGGGCCTTTTTCTTGGCATTCACAAAATTTGTTTCATCAACACTGATAATCTCTCTGTAATATTCCATAGCAAATAACCTCATTGGGAGGTATTTAGGGAGCTTGTATGGTGCTAGCAAACATCCATAGATCCTGATTTCTGTATGGTTTTTGTACAAGTACCAATCCCCTACTTTGGACTGTTTGGATAATTGCAAGATTCTTTGTATGTCTGCACTTATTCTTGGAGGAGGACTTCCTATCAACATTGTCACAACTAGATACACAAATAGGTAAATGAAGTCAAAATATGAGTATGGGGACTCATATCTATGTATTAATGGATTCCAGAAGATTACTGATCTAGGGTTGCCTTTTGTATCCAACTTCTAGAGAGTGAATATGAACTTTTCTTCTTGGAAGTATAGGAATAGGTGGTACAAAATAGAGGAGTATTTGAAGACACGCCCACTACTCATTCTAAGGAAATGCTCATGCATCCTATTGGCTATAAAATTGGCAAAATCATAGATAATAGTGGGGGGCTGTCTTGGAGTATAGATGGACATGAAAGATATGATTATTTCATCAATGAATTCGCTAGTAGTATAACCCAAGACTCTAGATATCATTGCTACAATGTCCTTCCCAAACGAGGAAAATATGGTAGCCACATACGGGGGAGGATCTGTTGGGATATGCCTTTCCTTTACGACAAAGGTTTGGAATATTTCTGCAAGTTTGGTAGTGGTAAGATTGGGGAATTTTTCTAATAGGTCTACAATTGACAAAGGGGTTAGGTTTTGTCTTGGTTAAAATTGCATCGTCTTATTGATACTTTCAGCAGTGATGGTGAAAAGTATGGTCTATTTAGGGGACATCATTGCTCTTTGACTGGGTATATAGCTTGCATGATAGTAATGGACAATTTCAGGGAAAATGTGGAATTTAGGGAATTGGTACTTGGGCAAACTGGATTCCCAAAGAATAAGTTTTGTCAGCATGGTTCAAGTATTGGTCTTTGTACTGACAGTATAGTTTGAGGGATTCTATAACAGAGGTGTCTTTTATTTGAAAGTCCTTATTTGCCAGGGGGAGGTGGTCTAGGTTGAGATGAGGAGTGGAAATTGGTCTAACATCCATGGCGATTGGGGCAACCATCCTCAGTTCTTGTGGATTTGAGAATGGAGGTGATTTATAGAGTTTTTAGGGAAATGGTGGTTCTGTGTAGAGTAGGTTTAAGTTACTTGAGTTTTTTTAATTAATTTTTTATTTTAATTAAGAAAACTCAACAACTGGTTCTGAAATTGACATGGTTTTCCACTGAATTATGGCTTAAATACCTGGAATTAAGGAGAACAGGTTCTGAATTAGGCAATTGGCAACTGCAAATAGTTGAAAAGGCTCAGTGTAGGTTGGGAAGCGAACTGGGTGCTCTATGGCGTCTTTAGGGTGGAAATTGGACACAGATGGCAGCTTCAACGTTTGCAAGTGCGTGCATGAAGCTTGCAGTTTGAAAATAATGGTAAAACAAATGATTTGGGGCTTTTGGCTATATGCTCAAAGTCAAATTTTTGGCAGGTGAGGTGAACAGTGGTCGTTTTTCCATTTAGTAGGGTGAATAGTGATGGTTTGTCATGTAGCAGGCATGTGGTAAGTGGTTTCCATCGCACTGCTTTTGGACGCTAGGTGGTATTGAGGGGAGGTTGCCCGATTCCACACACTAAGTGACACGTAGCATCGAGGGCTCATCAAAAAACAACTTTTTCTGGCAGGTAATGTTCAAACATCGAGCCCGCCCGATATGGGTAATAGTCGTCAGATGTGACAGGAGGTGATCGCATGGTGATCGGGCGTGGGAGTTGCACAAAGGCTAATGGAGGGGCCCAACTGGTGATGTAAGCGCGGTGATTTCCAATTAAACGATGGATTAAGGCAGGGTTAGGGCATCAGGATTAAAAGGTGGACGCTTTGAACAATACTACAGATGAATTGAAAAAATTTGTGAGCTCTGAGAAGTTCTCTTGGTGTAGAGAAACAATGGGAATTGCAGGGCTGGATAAATGAATAAGCTCTCCTATGGACCCCTGTGGAAGGAAAACAACAAGTGGTAGAATGTTGGGTTGTGTTATATTCTTTCCACGACTAGCCCACGTAGTTAACTGGGGGGTTTGAGGGGGGGGAAGAGCCCCCCCTTCGTTGCTCCAATTGCGCAACAAGGGGGTGACAGGGGGGTTTGAGTTGGATGGGTAGCCCCCCTATATGGGGTCTAAGGCAGGGCCCCTAGAAATTTTTTTTTGGACCCTATATTAGGTTGGGCGGACCTACCTATGGTTTTTTGCATGGTTTTAGCACATGGTTTTGGACGCGATGGTTTTCAGTCCATGGTTTTGGATGTGATGGCTTTTGGTCCATGGTATTGGATGCTTCAACATGTATAAATATGTATTGTAACATTAAAAGGAACATAATGAAAAACCAAGCTGGTAGTCCTGGTTTTGGGGTCTAGGGGAAAATCGTTGTGTATATGTGTTTTATGTGTTATTCCCTCGCATTTCTTATTTTCTGTGTTTTAGAATTTGTATGCAAGTAATTTCTGTATGGGGTTAGTCACCCTCCCAATAGCCCAGACTGTGCCTTGTGCATTTTTGGCAGTCAGTCTCCCGACCTCCCGACAAAAATTGCACAACCTTCATGATCAGTCACATAGGTATGTTGCAAGTTAGTTCTCAAGTTTTCTTTGGTTTTTGACTAACAAATTTCTTTCCATCAGTGTTGCCATGTCTCCAGCTATCACATGTGTTCATCTGCCTCTTTGTAGTATAGGTACAATGGTTTCTAGGAGAGTGGAGTCGAGACACCATTCAAAGCACACTTGGGGATGCAGTCAATCAAGTGTATATGAAATTACCTACCCACAAAGACATCAAGTTGTTCGTAGACAAGGACATCAAGATATGGCGGCAACAACATCACAGCAAGAAACACCATGAACAATAGTTGAAGGTAGCATATTGGATGCAACGAACACAAGAGGAAGGTTGTTGAAAACACAAAGGTGGTACAAAGTTGCATGCTCAAGAAGATCCACTTATGATGAAAGCAACTTTGGAGACTCAGGCTATGAGGTGATGGTGTGACATGAAGATTGCGTAAAGACAAAGAATGGAACAAAGAAGGAGTTGAATGTGGTGAAGCAACAACTCAAGGAAAAGCAGGAGCTACATAGAAGAGGGAATGAGTTGCAGCAAGAACATGTACAGTAGGGGGTGCAACATGCACTCACGAATGAAACTGCACCCGTACAAGTTATAGATCCATCCTAGCAGCTAGCACAGAGCAGAGATGGTGAGAAGTGTTGTTGATTGCATGCAAGGGAATTCAACAGCATGCATGTCATTGTTCACATGCATGCAATCCCACCCATTCAACACACTCACCAAGGTGAAGACAAGAAGAAAATTTGATTGGAGCTGAACATGTAGTTGACAGTTGATGTGCATGACCATTAGCACTCACTGAAAGATCAACATGGACACTATGCATCAGTGTGTTATCGGTTTAGCTGCACCCAAGAAGACCATGCACATGATAGTTAACGAGTTGGATGGAGGATCCATACCAATGCACCCGAATGCAATGAAGGCAAGAGTTCACCTCAGCAAGATGTCACGGTTGAGCGCATGCACACCATCACAAATGACCAAGCTTAACATCAGCTCACCACCTTCACCATCACAAGAATGTCAAAGAGTTGGTCTCACCAAAATGGACCGAGTGTCAATGATGACCTGCATGGCTTGCTCAAGCCATTTTGTCTCACATGAGCACATGTGCATTATAATGTAACCTCTTGTCAAGTTGAAGTTCAAGTGTCAGTATTTGGATGTAACAGTCATAGAGTAGATGAAGGGTCATGAGGGTAGATGAACTGTCACAAAAGGGAATGTCAAGGGCCACCCCACCCTTTGCTATAAATAGAACCTTATAACTCATTGTGAAGGCTTTTGGCCAGCCAATCTTTCGATAACACTATCTTAGAGAGAGCTTTGATAGTATTGTAATGAGCCTTGATTTCTTCACTGTGCAGAGCTAGTATATCTCTTTGGAGGAGCAAGTGGTTGTGGTTGTAACGTTCCGCTGTCAAAACTAGTGGTTGGACATGGATGTACTATATGACTGGAACTTACACTTCTTAATATAACAAGAGCCAACACGTTTCATGCATATGTTGTATTCTATTCTATGCTATTTGGTTTACTCCAAATGATATATGTATATATTTTCTTACGCATGCATGTATAGCTATCTCTGTATGTATGTATACATCTTTCTGAAATGTGTTTTTGGTTTAACCATTACTTTGGATTGCAAGCTAACTTGCCTTCCATGTTTTGATGCATCTTTGCTCATGTGTTCCTTTTTTAACTCCGTGTTGTCATAGGTTTCCAAGGGGCACACTCATCTCAACCCCCCTGTGTTACCTCTCATGCACCTTCCTTGGCTCACTGCAACTATCACACCCTTTCTACCAACAGAGTTATCTTACTTACCTCTGTGCCAAATCGTGGTCAAGGCATTACTGTACGACCCACTGTTGGGACACCTACACCATGAGGTCTAATTGGTACTTCTTACCAGGGAGATCCCCTAACATGTTGGCAGGTCCAACATCATCAATAGGGCTTTAAAATAATAAAGAAAGAAAGAACGACATAATTAAATAAACAAGTGATCAAAAGAGTGTATAGAGCCTGCAAGCAATGTGTGACACCATTTCTTTGTGCGCCCTTCGAATGTGAACGTGAACAACCCACAGACAATATCATTAGGAGGTACATTAGACCTATCACAAAAGCCAACAAAAGCAACTGTGTGCCTCAACAAGGTTGTTACATCCTCGCCATTGAACTTATATTTGGACAATCCATCTATTATGCTTGTCGGCACTTCGAAATTAGTAAAGTTAGAGAAACATGTCGAGGTTATGATTTGGACAGAATTCATGAAATATGTGCATGAATTCAAAACAGACTTCAAGGGCTCAACTTGTCATTTGTCCCTCCTTCGAGCGCCAAAAATGTTAATGGTGATGGACCTGCCAACATTTAGGGGATCTCCCCGATATGAATTCCCAAATAGACCTCACACCATTTGGAGTAGGAGTCCCAACGGTGGGTAGTAGTCTAATTCCTTGACCACGGTAGCACATAGAGGTAAGTATGATGACTTTGGGTAAGAGCAAGCGTGTGACCCTGTGGAGAGTCAAGTGCGATGACTGAAGGTTCTAACACATAGAGGGAAAAGGAAGTGTGCCCCTTAGAAGCCTATAATTGTATGCATTTTGAAAGGAACACAAGAGCGGAATGACATCATAAGCTAGAATGCATAATAGTCCACATATTAAAGTGATGATTTAATCCAACAACACACATTCAACAAGGCTCGTGCAAATGTATAAAAAGTAGTTCAAAAGCATATATGTAAGTTAAATAACATACATTTCTAAAGCACCCATAATAGTCCAACTACATTAACAACATATGCATGAAAGCGTGCTGGCTCCGATATTATTATTATAAGTGAAATTTACATCCATACATACACCATTGATGACCACTAGCCCCAATAGTGGAACATTATAGTCAAGAACACCTACTCCTCCAAAGAAATATACTCCCTCTATGCTATGGAGAATCCAAGGCTCTTCACAATACCCCGAAGCCTTTTATAAGCCTAAGCCTAGCCAAAATCTTGGCTCCCAAAAGCCTTGTTCTATGAGTTATGAGGTTCTATTTATAACAAAGGGTGGGGTGACCCTTGAGATTCCCCTTTGTGATGCTTTGACTACTCTCATGAATCTTAAACTTCTTTACAAGTAACTCATTACATTACATGATGACCTTTCACATTCCACTAATGAAACTTGTAATTTCACTTATAACATATTTACAAATAATATTACATTTTCCACATATACCCATGTGAGACAAAGTAGGCTAGAGATAGACTAACATGACAAAACACTATGATTCTCGATCACATATTGATGCCAAGCTTAATACTGCATGATGGTGTCCCCAAACTATTTGATGGTGTCTTTCTAAAAGTGGACTCTTGCCTCTATGGCATCCAGATATATGGTCTTGGAACCTGTATCCAACTCATTCTGAAGCATGTGTTGCATGGTGCTAAACTTGACAGGATCACTAATGTACTTCTACATGTTGTGTGTGTTTAGCTCCAAGTCTTCCCTGGTGGCCTCTCATCTTAGATGCTCCATGTACTCATCAATCTCTAGCTGTACTTGCTTCTTGGGTTTAGCATTGGTGAGGGAACCGATTGATGGGATCTTGTTCTTCCACACCATGACATCAAAACTATTGTATAACCGCACATATGAGGCCTGTATGTTGCTGATGAATGGCGCAAGTTGCTCATAGTTCTGGATCAACATCTAGACGTTTTCTTTCTCCATCTCTATCTGTGGCTTCATCTTCTTTACTAAGTCAAGTGGGGTCCCATTTTACCACGTTTTCCACTCTTGTACATGGGCGATGACAACATGTATGTTCTTGAGAGTTTGAACAAACTCTTTGCTCCGATGTTGTAGACCATGCACATATACAACTACTTTATGCATAGTGACAAATCCATCATAGAGCTTCCTCATCTGCCCCATTGCAGAAACTACATTCTACATTGATGCTCGAGGTTGTTCTACCTCTTTCCTAGAACCCTTCAAGTTCTTTGCTAGTTTTTCATTCTTGGTGGTCAGGTACTTAACATTTGAGCTTGTCGCTCTTGCATAGGCTAAGATGGCCTTGGCAAGGACAGTTGGATTCTTCTTGGTGTATAAAACTATAACCCTGTCCTTGATGAATGCAGGTGATGCGTGATCATACAGAAAGTGCTTCCTCTGTGCCTATACAATCTTATTCTGCAACTAGTTAAATGTTAGATTCTACAATCCATGACTAGATCATCATCAAGGAGAAAAATATCCCCTTGCTCGCTCGAGACTGGTTCTGACACTAGAGTTAGTGGAGACTAAGATATGACCTCTAGTGCTCTCGGCATAAGGTCAGTGCCTTCATTCTTGGGCTCCTATTCCAACTTCATGTCTGTCACTTCAATCAATCACTTAATCTGCTAAGCAAGCACCTGATCCTGCATCTGTTCACCCTCTTCCTCAGTTGTTGGCTATTTCAACTCATCAACTTGTGTGGGTGTTATTTACTCTATCATCCTACCTTTACTTTGTTCTTCTTCATGTTTCTGCTTCTCCTCTTTCTCTCCTCCTCAACTCTTGTTCTTCCTTCAACTTCTTCTCTGTCTCCTGCAGATTCAGTTCTACTTCCTGTAGCCTCTGCTTTTCTCTCTTCCTTTGCTCTGCTCTCTTTATCCACTGCTCCCTCTTTTCTTTCGTTTCCAAAGTCGCCTTCTCCAAGATAGGATCTTCCTTAATCTTGAATCCTTTCTCCCCCTCTGGGTCATCAACAACCTTCCTCTTTCCCTTGTCCTTCATTGGCTTTCTGCCTATTATTGTTTTTGTTGTTGCTTCTGGAGCTATTTTTGTCTGCAAAGTATCCTTCCAATTTGTTGCTATATTGACTGACTCATGGAGATTGGAGGCATTGCAACCGTACCTCCAAGGATCCTCCTCAGGCCAATCACATCTCTTACAATGGTCCTTGAAAATACCATGGGGATCATATGAATTAAAGTCTCTGATGCTGAACTCAAATTTCATTATCTCCTTAACCTCGACATCCACATCCTTCAAACTCTTAATCTCATATAATTTGATCTGCAAAGGAAGAGTGGGCCATGGCGATTTCTTCTTCTTATGCAGTCCTACTAACAACCCTGTAGAGAGGTGATATGAAACTTCTTGCATGCTCAAATTGTCAGTGGTAGACCTTAGTAGAACATGTAGAGGCTTCTCTCCCCCAAACACTCTAATCAAGGTACAACCTGTTGAGGCATACCAGTTTACAATGTTTACAATCACCTCCATTGCTTCTTGGGACATTCAAGTTGGATCCAGCTCAAAGATAAGCTTGTAAAGTGGGATGATAAAATGGTCAGTTTGCCTTTCCATCACTCCTCGATAGCTGCAGTTGAAAAGAAACTTGCAATAGATGTTGACGACAGTCCCTTTTGGTGTCCATGTCTAGCTCATGCTAGGGAACTTATGGGGGGGCATAGATTGCATCCAGTAAGTATGGCGACATGTAAAACCTTTCTTGCTCATTCTTGGGTAGATTCTAAGCGTTAGTCACATTGATCTTCAACTGATGAGCCAACAAATATGACCAGTTGAATGGATTCCCATCACTCACCAACTGATCCAATATGACTAACCACCCTTCAGGAAAGGTTTCTATGTTCTCTTGACAATATATTTTGTAGGCAAAGATGATCAAGAATTGACAAGCCTTCATGAGGGAATTCGGCTTGTAAACATGAGTGGGTGTCTATCTAAACATTGACGTCTCTTTCACCTAGCGCTTGATAATATCTCTAGTGTGCACAAAGCTATGGGTGGCAGAGAAAAATGAAACTATGCCCTTCACCAGTGTAAGTAAATGATACATATGTTGAAAGTTCTCTGGCCTAAAGGTGGCAAGCTCTCTCGCTCTGGCATTGCTCAATGTCATAGTCTATTCATCTATGTGTGAGACAATCAAGTTGATAATGTCCGAACATGGGAAGGCGGGGTACTTGCATGCAACCTTGTATAAGCCTCATTGTTGGATACAAAGATAAACTTGTTGGTCCTCTAAGTCTTCCTTGAATTTCTCAGTGAAATTATATTTGATTTGCTTCCATGTTAGGGTTTTACCCTTCACCATAAAAAATTGAGTATCTACATAAACTGTTATATCAATTGATATCTTCTCAACTACTTCTCCAATACTGTTCTTAGTTGTTTCCTTTGATGTAGCTCTCTTGGATGTCATGTTAATAGTGACTGCTAGAGATATGTACAATAACTATTGTACCTGTGGGAAAAAGAGGACACACATGGCAAGTAAATGTCAGCTTAATAACCAAAGCAACTTCAAGACAAGATCAAGCAACAATTTGGGCTCATGATGGGAAGGATTGCACAATTATGGCTGACAGAGGTCACTAGCTGATTGTGGTAACTATGCATTGCGTAGTCCCAATAGTCAGTGGGGAAGCTTGATGACTGGAATTACAGAATGTGAAGTTCAGTCTAGGCCAAGGTCGGAAGAGACTGTGCATTTCGCAGTCTCAAAGGCCAAGCTAGGAGGTTGGCTCCTAGAACTTTGTAGTGTGCAGTTGGAGCCATCCCAGTATAGGATCTGCATAATCTTAGAAGCCAAGGCAGAGGCCTTGAGCTTCCAGATTATGTAGTGCATGAAGTGAAGTGTGAGATCCGAGCAAGGGGACCCGAATTTGCCCATGGACAGTGTGAAAAACAAGCAAATCTGAAGGATGGTGTGATTTTGAGTGCAGATATGACTAAGCGATGCAGAAGCATCTGGACTTAGCCAACAATGTGATTGTATGTTCACATGTTGTAGCTAAAAGAGATTAATTTCATTGACCTGAGTGGTCAAAGTCAATTTTAATAGAGAGAGTTGGGTCTCTCCAATTGGCCTTTATGTTCAGCTATGTAATAATTAGAATATTGCATTATTTTTAGACTATGAGATAAGTTGTTTGTGTAGGTATGTAACAGAACTTGAGAATACAGATTTAATTGTTAGAAAGAAATAAAATATGGATTGATTTGTCAATTTAGTTAGGCTAGGATTGGACTTGAAAAAGAGAACAAAATGTAATGGAGAAGGATTAGCTGAGATGATTGAGAATTGAGTGAGTAGTGAGAGGTGTGACAGAGATAGATTTTGAGGTTAAGACAGAGGTCAAATAATACTATTGTAATTGAGCCAAGAGGGCCAAGACCCTGTAATTCTTATTTTATTGAATAATTGAATGGGTTTGGTGTTGTGTGTTAAGTCCTGGTGCAAAATTTCATTTTCACCTGCGTATCGACGTTCTGGACCCTCAACGGGTATTTCTTTGGTTTATTGCTCTAATTATAAATCTCAATGTTTATGTGGTTTATCATTAATCGCTAACAATTCGGGGTTAAGTTAATCTTGTGGTTAAGTTCTAAACCTTCCTTAAGCACTTTATTTCAAGTTTTGATTAAAGCACATGGATTGTATCTTATGAGCGAGAAGCAGTATATCACGTGCTCAAAAAGTGGTAAGTGGTAATATCCCAAGTCTGCGCAATTAGCCTCAGAGCTCGACATGTAGAAAATGTTGGAGAGAGAGAAATGCTTTTATCGTGTGCCTTTGAAGTGATAAAGACTATGCTAGAGGCCACACGATATCACATGTCAAACGTTGGATCAGACGGAGCAGATCGGTGGTGGTAAATCGTCGGGATATTTTGTGATCGAAGAAAGTGATAGCTGTTAGGTCTGGAGAGAGGAGATCAACAGTGTAAATCAATGCACTAGATAAAAGCCAAAGTCAAAGTGGGACATGTAGTGATTAGACAGTTAAGCAGGGCCCTCAGTGAAATATGAAGCCACATACAAACTCCATCCAACATAGCTGATTAATTATAAAGTTAAGCATTAGTCTAATTTAAGACTATCACCTTGATTCCGTCAATCTCCTGCGTCATTTTGGTATCAAAGCACAGAGATTGAGTTTTGTTGCAGTAAACATGCCACCAAGGAGAGGAGGTGGCATAAGTCGAGGAAGACCTAAAGCAAACACAATTCTACTGGATGAGATCCAGAGTCTGCGTACAAGGATGGACACAATGGTGACTGCTTAGAGGAGAGCACCTGATGAAGGAGTTTCCAGTGTTATAGAAGAATCTTCTAAGGAAGAAGCAGAGGAGGAAACCGAAACTACCAAAGTTATCAAGATGTTGGCTAAAGTAGGAGGAAAACCAAAGGTGGAAATTCCTTTGTATGAAGGGAGTCTCGATGCAGAGGAGTTGATGGACTAGATCAAATCACTGGACAAATATTTTGACTATGAGGAGGTTGAGGATAAAAAAAGGTGAAATTTTTAGTTACTAGATTGCAAGGTCATGCAGCTATCTAGTGGGATGAGCTACAAACATCCAGAGTAAGAAAAGGAAAGTCCAAGATCAAACTATGGGGTAAAATGGTTAGTAAAATGAAAGCTAAATTTATGCCTAAACATTATCAGTTAAATATTTTCAGACAGTTACAAAATTTAAGGCAAAAAGGAATGTCTGTCAAAGAATATACAGAAGAGTTTTATAGGCTGAGTATTAGAGTAGGACATGCAGAGGATGACATGTAGAAGGTAACCAAATACATCAATGGCTTGAGATATGACATACAAGATGAGATCAGCTTGCTAAATCTAAAGATAATTGAAGATGACTATCAAGTAGGTTTGAAGGTAGAAGAGAAGATGTTGAGGAAACAGAATCAGAGGAATAGAGGAAAATGTTCAATAAGAGGTAGAGGAACTACCAGGCCAATATTTCAGTGCCCTTAGGGTGAATTAGGAAGTTCAAGTAGTAGACCACCATAGAGAGGAGACTTCAGTAGAGGAATATTTGCACCTAGAGGAAGAGGCCGAGGAAGATATATTTGGTGTTATACATGTGGAGAATGGGGACATGGATCATGGGACTGTCCTCATAATAAAGCAACAAGTCAAAGGAATGTGAACGTGGCTAAGGCAAAGGAAGAAAAACCTCAAATTGAGGACAAGGAAGAACCCCTTGAAGTAGGAGAATCCGTGTTGTTGAAAAGGGTATTGTTTAAGGTAGAGAAAGAGATTGGAGAAGAAGCTCAGAGAAAGAGTTTATTCAGAACTACATGCAAATCCAAAGGCAAATGTTGAAGAGTGATAATTGAAAGTTGAACCATTGATAACCTTGTTTCTGCAGAAATGGTGGACAATCTAGGATTAGTGAAGACAGTACACCCTACTCCTTACAAAGTATCATGGTTGCAAAAAGGACATCATATTATTGTGACAGAACAATGCAAGGCAGACATACATATTGGTACTTATAAGAATGTATGTGATGTGATGCCAATGGATGTATGCCATGTGTTGTTGGGAAGACCTTGGCAGTTTGATAGGAAATCTATTCATGATGGGAGAAGAAATACTTACACTCTGGAAAAGGATGGAAATAAACATACACTGCTACCATTGAAGGATGAAGTAGGTAAAGAAGCACCTGGAAACAATGTTATGTTGATAAGTAGAAAGGAGTTGTTGCAAGAGGTTGGAAAAGGTGAAGATATGAATTTTGCTGTCATAGGGAGACCTAAGGTAATTTTAACTTCCACAAAATTAGATGATTTTCCTGAAGAAATCAAAACTCTGTTGAGTGATTTTGTTGATATTATTGTTGATGAGCTTCAAAATGTATTGCAACCAATTAGGAGTATTAGTTGTCATATTGACCTAATACCTGGAGTGAGTTTACCAAACAAAACAACATACATATTTACTCCTCAAGAGAAAGCAGAAGTTGGAAGACAAGTGCAGGAGTTGATGGATAAAGGACTAATCAGAGAGAGTCTTAGTCCATGTGTTGTACCAACAATACTCAGTCCAAAGAAAGGTGGCGAATGGCATATGTGTATTGATTCCAGATCCATAAACAAGATGAAAATCAGGTATATATTTCCTTTACCACGCATGGATGATTTAATGGATTGCTTGAGTGGGTCAAAGTATTTTACTAGAATAGATTTGAAGAGTGGATATCATCAAATAAGAATTAGAGAAGGAGATGAGTGGAAGACTAAATTTAAAACAAGTAGTGGGTTCTATGAGTGGTTAGTGATGCCTTTTGAACTCACTAAGGCACCTAGCACAATCATGAGATTGATGAAGGAAGTCTTGAAGGAATATGCAGGCAAGTTTGTCATTGTTTATCTTGATGATATTTTAGTTTTCAGTAGAAGCAAAGAAGAACATATGGAGCATCTTAGTTTGGTTTTAAGAACTCCATAGAAAGAGAAACTGCTGATAAATTTGAATAAATGTAGTTTCATGAAAGAATAACTAATATATCTGAGATTTGTAGTTTATAAAGAAGGTTTGAAAATGGATCCAAATAAAGTCCAAGCAATTTGGAACTAGCCTATTCAAAGAAACATATTTGAGGTAAGAAGATTTCATGGTCTTGCAAGTTTTTGTAGGAAACTTATCAAAGGTTTTAGTCAGATTTGTGCACCAATTCTTGAAATAATCAAGGAGACTAACCAGCCATTCAAGTGGACAGAAACAGTAGACATAAATTTTAAGTTGCTGAAGAGGAAATTATAGAGAAACCAGTTTTAGCTTTACCTGATTTTGAAAAGGTATTTCAAGTTGAAATAGATGTTAGTGTTGGATTGTGTTATATTCTTTCCACGTATTTAATAGGGGATTTGAAGGGCACCCTTAACCCCACTTTATGGGGTCCAGGACAGCACCCTGGAAAATTTTGGTTTTGGACCCTATGTTAGGTTGGGTGCACCCACCTATGGTTTTGTGCATGATTTTCACACATGTTTTTTGGACATGATGGTTTTTAGTCCATGGTATTGGATGCTTCAACATGTATAAATATGTATTACAACATTGAAAGGAACATAATGAAAAATCAAGCTGGTAGTCTTGGTTTTGGGATCCAGGGGAAAATCTTTGTGTATATGTGTTTTATGTGTTCTGCTCTCGCATTATTTATTTTTTGTGTCTTAGAATTCATATGCAGGTAATTTCTGTATGAGGTTACAACCTACATTTGGTATCAGAGCAGTTTTGGCTTCAAGGGGATGCCTTTGTTGCTGAGGGGTTTCGCCCAGGCCTTTGGTAGACCCTATTCAGTGGGAGATCTGCAAGATCGATTCTAGTGGTGAAAGAAGATGGAGAGTAGTGGAAAGATAGATACTGAGAAATTTATTGGTCAGAGTTTTGAGTTGTGGAAACTCAAGATGGAGGATCTGTTGGTGGATAAAGACTAGTGGATCATGGTAGATCCGAGTACTAAACCAACGGGAGTGTCCGATGAAGAATGGAAGAAGTTGGATCGGAAGGCAAAGAGCATAATACGATTGTGTGTCTCAGATTCAGTATTGCTGAATGTATCAGGGGAAGCTATGACTAAGGCTTTGTGGGACAAGTTAGGGACTTTGTACCAATCTATGTCTCTAGTGAATAAACTGTTCCTACGGAAAAAGCTGAATAACCTAAGGATGAAAGATGGAGACTCGGTGACAGAGCATCTGAATGCATTTAATACTGTGGTAAGTCAATTAGCATCTATTGATATTAAAAATTTAGATGAAGATAAGTGCATTAGTTTGTTGTGTTCTCTACCAGATTTGTGGGATAGTTTGGTTATTATAATAGGTAGCATTACAATTGCCTTGCACTTTGATGAAATATTCTCATCCTTGCTGACGGAGGAGATGAGATGGAAAAATATGGAGAGCCAAAATGGTGATGCCTTGACTATATGAGGTCTGACCCATAGAAACAAAAATAAGTCATCGAGTGGGAGATCTAAATCTAAAGGGAGATCTAAATCTCCAGGAAAACCTGTAAGGTGGTGTACTCGAAATGTGGAAAGGAAGGGCACTACACAAGGGACTGTAAATCTAAAGCTCTTGACAAAGGAAAGGGATCTGATGAGGCTGCTTCTATAGAGGTGAAAACCACCTCAGATGAAGGTGGGGATGTGTACTTGGCTTCTTCAAGTACACATGTAGATTATGAGGCACGGTTTGTTGACTCAGGTGCATGCTTTCACTTCACTCCCCATAGATAGTGGTTCTGCGAGTATGAGAAATATGATGGTGGTGATGTCTTCTTAGGGGATGATAGGAAGACTAGAATCATTGGTCGTGGAAAATTAAAGTTGAAGTTGCAAGGTGGAAGGGTTAGAACACTTCTAGGTGTTCTACATATTCCCACATTAGCCAGAAATTTGATTTCTGTTAGTAACTTGGATGATGCAACTGTAAAAACAGTGTTCGAGAATGATACCTACAAGATGGTTCAGGGAGCACTGGTATTGAGGTGGGCTATTCGGATTGGAACTCTGTACAAGCTACAAGGTAGCACTATTATTGATGGGTGCAATAGTTCTGTGGTTCCTAAAAGTGGAGCAGAAAATCTAGTGGCCTCTGGAGAGAAGACCATGTTGTGGCATCAAAGGCTTAGACATATTGGAGAAAAGGGACTCTGGATACTTCATGGTAAAGGTATGGTAGAAGGTATGAGTAATAGCTCTCTGGATTTTTATTTCTATGAAAATTGTGTATATGGGAAGCAGAATTGGGTGAGTTTCCCCTCTAGTAGTAAGAGGGCGAAACATATATTAGAACTTGTGCACAATGATGTGTTTGGACTTGTGAAGGTTCCATCACTGGGTAAGTCTGTGTATACTATGTATCATTTATAGATGACTTCTCAAGGAATACATGGATATATTTCCTTAAGAAGAAATCTGAAGTCTTTGACAGGTTTAAAGAATTTAAGGCTCTGGTGGAAAATGAGACACAGAAGAAGATAAAGGTGGTGAGGATAGATAACGGTGGAGAGTTTTGTAGTAAGGAATTTGAAGAATTCTGTAAGAAGTGTGGTATAGCATGGCAGAAGACTACTCCATATACACCTCAACAAAATGGAGTTGCAGAAAGAATGAATAAGACATTTATGGAAAGGGAAAGAAACATGCTCAGTGGTGTCGGCTTAGGACAAGCATTCTGGGCAGAGGCAGTGGATACTAAATGTTAGCTGGTTAGCGGGTCACCTTCATCAATGTTGGAGGATAATACTCCAAAAGAGGTATGGACTAGTAAGAAACCCTCTCTTTCACACCTCAGGGTATTTCGATGTGATGCATATGTACATGTTCCAAAGGAGAAACGAACCAAGTTGGATAGCAAATCTGAAAAGTGCATCTTTATTGGGTATAAGGATGGTTTTAAGGGTTATAAGCTTTGGAACCCAATCACACAGAAGATTGTGTACAACCGAGATGTGGTGTTCAAAGAGGTGAAAGATGTTATTAAACATGAAGTCCAACGAAAGGAACCTGAGAAGATAGAGTTCGAGCTAAGGGAGGAAGAATGAGACTCTACAATAGAGGAGGAATCAAAAGATGAAGAGCCACAAACTCCGGCTATGAGAAGATCAGTTCAAGAAAGAAGGCAACCTAAAAGGTATAGTCCATGTACTTTCTATTCAAATTTTTCTTTATCTATTACTGACGATGATCCCAAAATTGTGAAGGAAGTAGTAGATTCAGAGGATGGAAAACTCAGAAAGAGGCCATGGTTGATGAAATGGCATCTTTGCACAAAAATGAGGCTTGGGATCTGGTGGAGTTGTCGACTGGAAGGAAACCCATTGGTAGCAAATGGGTGTTCAAAAAGAAGACAAATGCAGAAGGAAAAGTGGCGAAATACAAAGCTTGGTTGGTAGCAAAAGTTTATTCCCAGGTGCCGGGAATTGATTTTGGTGATATTTTTTCTCCTGTTGCCAAGGTAACTTCTATTAGATTACTTTTATCTGTTGTTGCTGCTTTTGATTTTAAGGTAGAATAGATGGATGTAAACACAACATTTCTTCATGGGGATCTAGAAGAGGAAATCTACATGAAGCAACCTAAAGGCTTTGTAGCGAAGAGTAAGAAAGAACTGGTATGCAAGTTGAAGAATTCTTTGTATGGGCTAAAACAATCACCAAGGTTGTGGTACCAGAAATTTGATACATTTATATGGGGACTGAGCTTCACTGGAAGCAAAGTAGATCAGTGTGTATATTTTAAATTAATTGGTGACCATGTTATTTATCTAGTCTTATATGTGGATGATATGTTGCTGGTTGGAAAAGACAAAGAAATTATCTAGGATTTGAAGACCCAATTGCCCTCCACATTTGACGTGAAAGATCTTGGTGCTGCAAACTATATTTTGGGCATGGAAATTAAAAGAGATCGGGCAAAGAGGAATCTCTGGTTAAACCAGAGGAAGTATGTGGAGACAATACTGCAGAGGATTAATATGCAGGATAGTAAATCGATGAAGGTTCCTATTCCTGTAGGTGTGAGGTTGTTTGTTGAACAATGCCCCAAGACACAAGAAGAGGAAGAGGACATGTCCCATGCTCCATATACAAGTGCAGTCGGTCGCCTAATGTTTTCAATGGTTTTTACTAGACCAGACATTGCACATGCAGTGGGAGTATTGAGTAGGTTTATGTCAAAAATAGGAAAGAAGCATTGGACAGTAGTGAAGCGGGTTTTCACATGCGTGGCACTAGTGATTATGGTCTGTGCTACCAAGGAAGATCAGGATTGGATAGAGTGTTGGATATTCATGGCTTTGTTGATGCAGACTGGGCTGGAGATCTGGATCAGAGAAGATCTACAAGTGGGTATGTGTTTAACCTATTTGGAGGTGCACTCAGTTAGATGAGTAAGAAACAATCTGTAGTGGCACTATCAACTACAGAGGTAGAATACATGGCAGCCACTTATGCAAGCAAGGAAGTAGTTTGGTTGTAGATATTGTGTTCAAGTATGGGGTTAGTACATGAAGCTATAAGGATAGACTGTGACAGCCAAAGTGCAATTTTCTTGGCAAAGAACCCTGCATATCATTCAAAGACAAAGTACATTGATGTTCAGTATCACTTTGTGAGGGATATGATAGAAGACGAAAAGGTGTTTCTAGTAAAGGTGGACACTTTGAAGAATACTGCAAATGCATTGACAAAATCTGTGAGCTCTAAGAAGTTCTCTTAGTGTAGAGAGACAATGGGCATTTCAGGGCTGGGAAAATGACTAAGCTCTCTTGTGGCTCCCTGTGGAATGAAAACAACAAGTGGGAGAATGTTGGATTGTGTTATATTCTTTCCACATAGTTAACAGGGGGTTTGAAGGGCACCTGTAACCCCACTTTATGGGGTCTAGGGCAGTGCCCCTGAAAATTTTGGTTTTGAACCCTATGTTAGGTTGGGCGGACCCACCTATGGTTTTGTGCATGATTTTTGCACATGTTTTTTGGACGCAGTGGTTTTTAGTCCATGGTATTGGACACGATGGTTTTCGATCCATGGTATTGGATGCTTCAGCATGTATAAATATGTATTATAACATTGAAAGGAACATAATGAAAAATCAAGCTAGTAGTCCCGGTTTTGGGATCCAGGGGAAAATCTCTGTGCACATGTGTTTTATGTGTTCTGCTCTCACATTATTTATTTTCCATGTTTTAGAATTCGTATGCAGGTAATTTATGTATGGAGTTAAAACCTACAGCTAGTGGAGTTGCAATTGGAGTAGTTCCGATTCAGGAACAAATATCAATAGCATACTTTAGTGAGAAATTAAATGAAGCTAAGAATAATTATTCTTCTTGTGATAAATAATTTTATGCTATTGTGCAAGCTTTAAATAAATGGAGACATTATTTTCTACCAAAAGAGTTTATATTGTATTCTGACAATCATGCATTGTAGTTCATAAATAACCAACCAAAGTTGAACCAGAAACAAGCCAAGTGGGTAGAGTTTTTACGGAGATTTACTTTTGTGATAAAACACACAAGTGGTAAGTTGAACAAATTCATTGATGCTCTAAGCAGGGTAAATTTCATTGTGCAAGAGTTAAGGGTTGGTGTTGTAGGATATGAAGACATGATTGATATGTATAAAGATTATGCATATTTCAAAGATATTTATGCAATTGTATAAAACCCAATAGTTCATAATAGAAGCCAGTGGTTGGATTATCTTATCCACGGAGGTTTACTATTCAAAGGTAATAAATTGTGCATCCCCAAATGTTCTATGAGGGAAAACATAATCAAGGAGAAACACAGTGGAGGATTATCTGGGCACTTTGGGCAAGACAAAACCTTTGCTCAGGTAAATGACTTTTACTATTGGCCAAAGATGCAAACTGATATTAAGAAATTTGTTGAGAAGTGTAGGATATGTCAGCATGTTAAAGGGAGAAGCCAGAATACAGGATTGTACCAGCCACTGCCAATACCAGACCAACCATGGGATGTAGTTTGTATGGAATTTGTTTTTGGGATTACCTGGAACCCAAAGAGGGAATGAATCTATTTATGTTGTGGTATAAAGATTTTCCAAAATGGCACATTTCATTGCATGTAAAAATACTAGTGATGCAACACATATTGCTAATCTGTTTTCTTCAGAAGTTGTAAGATTACATGGATTGCCTCTAAGTATTGTATCTGATAGGGATACAAAGTTTATTGGGAATTTCTGGAGAACTCTTTGGAAGAAACTAGGTCCTAATCTTAGTTTCAGTTCAGCATACCATCCTCAAACATATGGACAGACCGAAGTGGTAAACAGAAGTTTGGGAAACATATTGAGAAGTTTGGTGTATCAAAATCCTAAGCAGTGGGATTTAGCACTTGCTCAACTTGAGTTTGCTTATAATGACACTCCAAACTGAAGTACTGGGATGAGTCCATTTCAAATTGTGTTTGGGATGAATCCAAGAGGTGTGTATGATCTCAGAATTTTGGGTAAACATGAGAAAAGAAGTGCAAAATCTGAAGAGTTTGCAGAGAAGATGCAAAGACTACAAGAAGATGTTAAAGACAGATTGCAGGAAAGCAATGGAAAATACAAATAGAGAGGTTATACAAAGAGGAAAGAAAAATAATTCCAAGTGGGAGATTTAGTGACGGTATACTTGAGAAAAGAAAGATTTCTTGTTGGAACTTAAAATAAGCTAAAGATGAAAAAGATAGGACCATGCAGAATTGTGAGGAAGTTTTCAACTAATGCTTATGAAATTGAATTACCAGAAGGGATTGACATATCTCTTATGTTCAATGTTGCATATTTGTATCCATACAAAGAGAAAGAGATAGAAGTACAAAAGGAAGCTATAGAAGATGAAGTTCAAACTTTGAGCTGAGAAATGAAATGTCAAAGAAAACCAAGAAAGAGTAGCCAAAAGAACCAGAGGGTAGGTTTATTTTCAGTATCTAGTCAAATGGAATGGACAACCAGTAGAGGATGCTAGTTGGTTGACAACAGTAGAGTTATAGAAGTATGGAGTAAACCGTGAAAGTCTGAGGGATGATTCTTTTCTTCCCTGGGAGTTTGATGCAGGAGCATCCAGACTTAGCCAACAATGTGATTGTATGTTCACATGTTGTGACTAAAAGAGATGAATTTCATTGACCTAAGTGGTCAAAGTCAGTTTTAATAGAGAGAGTTGGGTCTCTCGAATTGGCCTTTATGTTTAGTTATGTAATAATTAGAATATTGCATTATTTTTAGACTAAGAGATAATTTGTTAGTGTAGGTGTGTAACAAAACTTGAGAATAAAGCTTTAATTGTTATATTGACTAAAATAGGGATTGAGTTGTCAATTCAGTTAGGCTAGGATTGGACTCATAAATGAGAACAGAATGTAATGGAGAAGGATTAGATGAGATGATTAAGAATTAAGTGAGTAGTGAGAGATATGACAGAGATAGAGTTTGAGGTTGAGACAGAGGTCAAATAATACTGTTGTAATTGAGCCGAGAGGGCCAAGACCCTGTAATTCCTATTTTATTAAATAATTGAATGAGTCTGGTGTTGTGTGTTAATTCCTAGTGCAAAATTTCATTTTCACCTCTGTATCGATGTTCTGGACCCTCAACGGGTATTTCTCTGGTTTAATGCTCTAATTATAAATCTCAGTTTTTATGTGGTTTATCATTAATCGCTAAAACTCTTGGGTTAAGTTAATCTTGTGGTTAAGTTCTAAATCTTCCTTCAGAACTTTATTTAAAGTTTTGATTAAAGCAGGTGGATTGTATTTGATGAGTGAGAAGCGGTATATCACATGCTCAAAATGTGGTAAGTGGTAATATCCCTAGTCCGCGTGATTAGCCTCAGAGCTCGACACGTAGAAAACAGAGGAGGGAGAAAAATTATTTTATTGCATGCCTTCAAAGTGATAAATACTGTGCTAGAGGCCGCGCGATATCACGCGTCGACCATTCGATTGGATGGAGCAGATCGACAGTGGTAAATCTTTAGGCTATTTGGTGATCGGAGAAAGAAATAGTCATTAGATCTGGAGAGAGGAGATCAACGGTGTAAATCAGCACGTTGGTTAAAAGACAAAGTTAAACTGGGACATGTGGTGATTATACAATTAAGCAGGACCCTCTGTGAAAGAGGAAGCCATGTACATAATTCATCCAACATAGTTTATTAGTTATAAAGTTAATCGTTAGTCTAATTTAAGATTATCACCTTGATTCCATCAACCTCCTGTGTCACTAAGTGTTAATGCATGCATGTCAAACAAGTGCATGAATTAATTAAACTGAAAGAAAACGAAGCATGTGAAGAGAGTCGTCGCAATGACAACCATTGGTGCAAAAATTGGAAAACACATGCGACACTCGGGAAAGGAAATATATAAATTGAAACAACATTTCTACAAGCTAAAGAAAATTAAAACGCCAACATTCATTCAAAGAAACAAGTGAAACAACACTCTCACAAGTTAAAAAACTAAAAGCGATAGAAAAAGGGGTTAAAGACTAGAAAAGAAAAACTCACTTGGAAAAGTGACGACGATTGCATCAAAGCTTTATTGATCTCCTTGGGAATGCCAAAGCTCCAATATGAAATTTTCAAATGAGCTCTAGCAGTGTCGATTAAATACGTTTGGTCAAGTTAGGGTTTACAACATGCATGCCTAAAATCAAGGAAAAAGCGCTACTCTCAGGACTCATCTTAAATTAATGAGGACATAGAGATATTAGCATGCATACAAGACATGAATATGATAGCTACATATGCATGCATTGTCTGCACTACACTAGTATATATATTAGTTAATATTAAAAAAAAACGTCCACATTTAGGTAACAAATTAACTATTGAAATGAATACCTAACTTACAAGAATATAGTAGGGTATATGATATACGTACCACCACCATAATACATATATATAATTCTACTATAATATATATATATATATATATATATATATTATATATTATATTATATATAATATATATATATATTAAATAGTGAATGTAATAAAGAGAAGAATATATAAAACCATAATACTATGAAAATAATTCAATTTAAACAAAAGTGAAACATAACATTATGATAAAGGAGATATTGTATAAATAAGAGTGCATGGTCAACAAATTGGGAAGGGGAGAAGGTGGTGACCGCCTCTACAACTTATGAACTTATCAAATTAAAACAATAAAGAAAGGGGGAGCAGTGGAGGAGTCTCTAAGGGCATAAAAGAAGGAAGGGTATTGTAGAAAAGGGACATTCTTTGACATAGAGGGAGGTAGAGGAGGAACACTAACAAGAGGAAGACATAGAGAATAATGGAGCTTGAGCAGCTGTTCTTGAGCCTTTTGGGCATGGACGCCAAAATATTCGAATTTGAAGTATTTTGGGGCTGAGTGCTGAGACTATACCTAGTTGGCTAGGAGGTTTTTGGTCTTTTGGTAACAGAACAGGTACTGGAGCAAATCAGAAGCATCTTTAGCCAAGTAGGTACTCAAAAACAAATTCATATATTATTATATTTTGAATAGTTATATCTTGTTAAAAATTTCAAGGCTTTACAGACACTTGGCGGAAATTTCCAAAATAACTCAAGTGCCTCCTTTAGGTTGCTAAAATAAATCCTTAATTTTTAGGGATGTTTTTTTCCTTTTTCGAAAAAAATAGCCATGCATTTCCTGGAAATATTGCGCGGTTTTGGGAAGGATCAAGCAACTCTCTGATTCATGCATTGAGCAGTTTCTGAGCACAGCGGGTTTTATGAAATCTTTGGGTTGAGTGGCTCTGGGCTTCCTCTCTTTTCTATGAAATTTCCTAGCTCAAGGTTGGCTTTCGTCTCGTACTGCACATGTATTATCACATCGATACATATATGCCAATAACATGAAGCACAAGAATAACTCGTTTTTCTATGACTCAAAGAAGGGATTTTATTAAGTTTTCTTTGTATTTGTCTATTGTACATAATGGAATTTTTTTGTTGTATTTTGAAATGAAAGTGATATATTAATTTATGCCATTTTGATTTTGATTGGACTTGTGTTGCACTATGTAACCTTTAACGGATTAATTAGCAACAAAGCTTTATGAAAAACAACTTTCCTTGTAAGGGAAGATTTCATTTTGTGGAGTACGAAGATCCACAAAATGAAATATTGAAAGCTTCCTCCGCATAATGGACATGATTTGAAGTTCCACGCATATGCCTATTTACACAAAGATAACCATAAACAAATCTTTCACTGTGCAAAGAGCACAACCTTTAATAAGTTGACTAGCAAAGTTTTTTGTGCATAAGAAGTTGATTTTGTTGAAGTGCAGAAATCGTACTTGGTTTGCAAAAGGTGTTCGCTAACATTTGTGCTTATTATCAAGGGTTATTATTTTGCATAATCTAAGCCTTTTCATTTTCACATAAAATCCATATGCAGAGGTAAGAAAAGCCACAAGAATGCTTCATACAATAAATTTTTGGACTCTACTTCTGCACTCTGCACTAGAATTTTATTGACATTAGCCTATTAGTAAATAAATATGAACATTAGACTATTAATAACCATCAACATTAGACATTTTGTGGTTCCAAATTTGAATGGACCTTCCCATTCTATCGATTAACTCAATTAGTAACATTTTATACATTAATATTAATATTTTAGTGCTTTCAAAATTATAAAGAAAGCTTAAAAGCTTTTCATTTTGTATTAATTTTGAAAATACACATTAATTTTAATATTTCAATGCTTTGAAAATCAAGCTTTTATATTTAATATTTTAATTCTTTGAAATAATGTCAAGTCATATAACATTGCAAAGTGATAACAACTTTTCTCATATATATTGAATTGGGTTCCCAATGAAACCTTGTTGATATTATGAATGAAATTGTTCTGTTTGGAATAAAAAAGCAAAATTTAAGTACCTTTACCGTAATTATCAAGTTTTCTCAAGAAGAATAAATATTTTATGAAGCATTTCTTGTGCGAACAAGAAGTGTGCAAAGCTACTTGCAAAGTGAATGTTTTTCTCAAGCAAAGCTCCACACAAGGTTTATTAAAATAACAAATATAAAATCTGTTTTTTAATTATTATTATAACTTATTTTGCAAGTACATAAGCGGTTGTGTGGATGTGGTTATGCAAAGTTTTTTTCAAAAAAAAAAAACCATATGCACAGAACAAATGCATGTGTGCAAAGCTTTCACTGTGCCCAAAGAATTGGGAAAGGTTTATTAAAATAATAAATGTACAAATATATTTTTTAATTCTTATTTAGGAACATATTTCACACTAATTTCTTCTTCCCCATGATATTTGAAACTCACATACGTTAATAACAGTTTCAAATGTCAATTATTGTTCGAAGGGCATTATTAAATACAAAAGCAATTGTGTAGAGGTGGTTTTGCATGTGTGGAGGCTATGCAAATAACAAATGAATGTGTGGAATAAATTATTTTTATAATTTTTTCAGAATGACGCAAGTGCAGAGGCATGTATTAATTATAATGTGTTTTCAACTATTTTGGAGTTACTGAATTTGCAATTTGATATTGCTAGATTGTGTGGAGCATGGAGGTATGCACAATGAAACTTGAAAGGTTGGTTAGCACTTTGGAACAAGAACAATGCTTCTTTTATTATTGATAGATTTTGCAAAGTGTGTTTTGCAATATGCATGTGGGTGACCTATATTTCTACACAGGAAAACACTAATTGAAGAAATAGTAACAAGATAGCTTAATAAACATTTGAGGATGCACAAAAATCTCAACATTATCAAATTGTGACAAAATCATCTTGCTATTCATGAACATTATAAAGAAGCTAACACTAAATAATACTATGCAAATCACAATTCAAGAAAATTGATTATGCATTTCCATGTTGCAACTTCATATAAGCACACCGTAATGGAAATGAATCTCAAACTAGTTGGTCAGGGAATAGTCTTAGAAATTGATTCGCGTAAGCATTGTTTGGTCTTCATCTCCATTTTTCTGCACATATGCTCCACAGAAGCAAAAATAATAATATTAATTTCAGATTTGCTAAGTGTTCCCTATTTACTCAAATTTTGCAAAAGACTTGCAAACACATCAATTCTAGCACCATTGAGCAGAGCAATAACACATCGTCAGATCACACAATATCACGAACCGATAATATAATCGAAAGAAATGAAAAGTAGATAATGATCTCATTTATTTTTTCTAACAACATTTCTTGAAAATTTGTCGAATCTTTAAACTATCATTTAGCATATTGTGCTCTTGGCAAAAAGGAGCCTTAGTCTCGAAAACATAATGTTAAAAAGCTCTAAATTGTTAATTCCCGGCTTGTGTTTAAATTTTTCAAACAACATATGGATATTTTCATGTAAAGCAACATATGAAGCTTTTCACAAACTAAAATCTCTGCAAAAGCAAATCTCCACACAAGTCTCAAAACTATTTTTAATTGAGGTTTATTTCTTAGCGTTGGCTGGGGAGCTAAGTAACATATGACTATTTATTTTACAAATTTCCATAGTGGTAATGACATTATTGGAACTATAGGTTTAATGTTTTATTTAATTGATGAAATTGATCATATTTACTAATCAATCGCTTATTTCAAAGCATGTAAAAAAATTAAGCATCTAGGAACTTGTGGCATTGATTCTTTTCTTTATTTTCTAAAGGAAAGAATTAAATTTAAACATTCGTTTAATGCCTTAGCTTCCTCTTTTAAATTAAACTTAGCTTCCTCTTTCAAAACTTTTTCCTTCCATTTCTTGGTTGTAACTCCCCATTTGGCTTCTATAACCCAGTATAAGGGAGATGTGTGTAATGCAAGTAAGTAATGTTATGTACATAAGTTTGTCAACATTTTTGACTGTCGGATCTATTACAAGTAAAGAAATGATAAATAAATATATATATATATACAATTTCATATGAATTATTAATTGATAATATAAATAATCATATAATTTCACATCTATATTTTATCAATGTATTCTCATTTTACTTTTTTATTAAAGCTTTGATTTATTCCATGGAAAATCAACATGTGATAAAGTTGGTCGTCGAATACATTAAATAGTCCATATATGTTAGTTTTCTTGGTTTGACCCAGTGGGGATTTGAACATTAAATATTGTGGTTTACATTACTTTATATATTGAAATGTCCATTTAAACTATCCCCCATACGCATTAAATATTCCATAATAATATTTTATATACATTTTTATTTGCATATCTTTAATTATTTTGTTTTTGAATTTTAACTATGCAAATTTATATTTTACATTATTATTATATTCTTATGTATTAATTGTTGATATTAATCTTTTATAATAGTTTCCAATAAAATCTAATTTAATTTGACATCATCGTACATTGATATTTATAGATCCATCTTAACTCCAAAATTCTACCAAGACCGGAGAGAATCAAATATATTTTCAATCTAAAAGAGGTTTCTACTTCAAATATATTTGACCCCCTCAATGCTTGGTAGATTCAGAGTTAAGATGGATCTAGGCTGGTATAGACACTTTTAGTCTTAAGTAATGGTTTAAAAGAGATAATGCAATATACTTACAAGTTGTAACAATTTTTTAGCTTATCTCACCCTATGAAGAAAGTATTGATAACTCTTGAGATTATTCTAAACATGCATGAGACTTTGGATAGTTCATGCTAGAGACGTTACAAATGCCCACAACAACTTTTATGTTTGCCTCAACCTTATACATTTCACATGTAGCCGAAACAAACTTAATCATATTTAATTTTTTGAAGCCTCATTGAAATTTAGCATAAAAGAATCTAACAATTAAACTAACCATTAAATCTCCCAAATTTCTCTAAGGATGTAACAATTTTTTAGTTTATCTCACCCTATGAAAAAAAACATTGATAACTCTTGAAATTATTCTAGATAAACATGAATTTTGGATGGTTCATACTAAAGATGTTCCAAATGTCCATAATTTTTTTTATGTTTAACTTAATCTTGTACATTTTACATGTAACCCCAAAAAACTTAATGAGATTTAAAAAAATAAAATTTAACGTAAGAGATTCTAATAATTAAACTAACCATTGAAACTAACAAATTTCCCTAATATAACTACAACCCAAAGCTTACAACTTTAGAAAAACACTAAAATGATAAAGATATCAAAGATATAAATAAAATGAATACGAAAAGAATCCCACTTGTGACAAGAGAGAACAATTAAATTTGTATTCAATAAAATCAAAAAAACATACCTTCTACATTAATAAATAAAACATACCTTCTTACATTAATAACTAAAAAGCACATCTTATATTTATTAAGGGGGGGGGGAGAGATGAATGTACTTCTTTCCATTAACTCATTAATTATTGTTAATATTAAAATTATTTTAACTTAATTTATTAGATAAAATATATCTGAATCATAAGAAAATTCAAATAAATATTAATTACATTAATATTTTTTTAAATGATCATTTTGATAAAAAAATATAAATTTATTTTTAATTGAAAATTTATTTTAATGAAATAATATTGTAAAAATAAATGTAATGATTTTGTAAATTCAATCTCATCATTTTCTACATGTTTAATGAAATTATTTATTTATGTAGATTGTTTTAGGGAAGAAAAATTCAAAAACAAAATAAACCACAAAAATCTAAAATCAGTGAAATCATTTTATAAATCAATATGTTCAATTCTCTCATATTTTATTTATCTAATGGAATATATTAATTTATGGGCATTTAAGCCATTTAAATCACCTCGAGATCACATTCGTCTGTTAGCATGGTTTGATCTTTTCCCACGAGGTTTTGAACCTTCATTGTAGAGTGTCTTAATAGAACACCCTCTCACCACTATTGGACGTTATTTTTTTTATTATTAATAAATTTTTATTTTAATATATAATAAATCATCCTTGATTAATAATTATTTCTATAAATATTTAAATATATTAATATATATATATATATATATATATATATATATATATATAATATATATATATATATTACATAGTATATTATGCATTTAAATATTTTTTTAATAAATAATTAATATTTCAATAATAATATAAAATATCATATAATTTAATTGGAAATTAAAATACTCATTGCATTAAAAACATTGTTTAATTCGAATATTTATTTTATATAATAAAATTTTTATTTAATAAAATTATGATCATAGCCTCCTTAAATTAAAATTTCATTCTACATGAAGACTCCTCTTCTTTAATGTAGAATTTGACAATTTGACAACATTATAATTTCAAGAGGAATCACCTCCAATTGACAATACATCATAAGATCTAGATATTTGAAATCATTGATTTATGTGATTCCAAATGGTAATGCTTTTTTAATGAAGAGATCCCTCGATATTCAGACAATTGAGAATTTTGAGAGCTCTCATTTCACATGGAAATGATTGTGAGCTTTTGTATCCCTTGAGATGTAAAAATTGAAGGTTTTAAAGATTGTGAATCCCTGAATGCACTTCTACAATTTCAGTATAATTTAGACAAAGAAATTCAAGTTGTTTCATTTTCCACAATGGTTCTAGCAATAATTGTAGCCTCGTGTTACCTAAATCTAACACCCTAACAGACAGGGGGTAAAGGAAAAATGTTTTCGGAATCACTTCCAACTCAAAATCGTGTCTTAGAGTAACTAGTTTTGAACATCTCAATTCCTTTGGTGGAAGAGTTTGGACATCTCAATTCCTTTGGTGGCAGAGATATCATATTACTACTATAAAGGGAGGGAAACCAATATTTAATAGGCCATAGGCCCATTAATGCAGTTGGGCTATATATGACCACTGCTAGATAATGTACTTGTTTAAATCTAATGGTGGGCATATACAACCCAACCACATTAATGGGCTTATAGACTGGGAAATATGTATCGCCTAAAGGGAGAGCCTCTTGCAATTATCGTGAATGTCAATGTTAGGGAAAAGGGCGTTGATGTTAGGGCAATATTGACCTTCCATGGATACACAATTCTCCATGTCACGTGCAACATCGTGAATTCCAAACCAAATGGAATAAGGAACAATATGCAAATGACTTTACATAGGTGTGTGTAGTATCCATTAAATTGTCCACATATTTTCTCTTTACTATACCTTCTAAAATCCACATGTGCAACATAGTGTGCATTGGAATGTAGGTTTGAAAATTTTTTCCTTCCATATTGTAAATTGGTTGTGAACTTTTATTATTATTTGGATTTGGAAGTGGTTGGGAAGGCAATTGATTTGGTCTTTGAGGAAATGGTAATGAAATTTGTGGATTCACGTTGTGAGGTTGAGTTTGTTGAACAGGTTGAGGATAATATTGTGGAGGAAAAGTAGGATATGATTGTTGACATTGTGGATATTGACGATATTAAGGGAATTTTCCATAAGGGATTTTCCATCCTTTTGACCAAGGTTGTGGCCAAGATTGCCAAGGAATTGAAGCATTCCAATTATTTTGCAAATATTGTGCAAATGGTTGAGGATTAAAACCTTGGTTTGTATTTGGTTGTGGACTCTGCCATGTTCTTTTAGCAATAAAACAGAGAGGGTCTACCTAATTTGGTACTCCTTCTTCTTGATAAAAAACATTAAGACCTGGTATTGAGGGACATTCTTTTGTATCATGATTTTGCACACAATAACACAAGTTTCTATACTTTTTAAATCAAAAGGACATTTTCTCAAGGCAAGTTTCATTCTGCACTTAGGACCGAAAATGGACAATGCAACATTTTCATCTTTTTGCTTGTATTGTATTTTAAAGGTGTCAATTTGTTCACTAAGACTCCCTAAGATATATGTTTTAAAGTTATCAAGCATATTTCCTAATTCTTCTCTACTTACTATCCTAGTTGCAGATTTATTAATTCTTGATAGAAGAGGATCTCTTGGATTTTTCCCAGTCCTTGCTTTGCCTCTTGAAATGTGTATGCACAACTCACAAATTTCTCCTAGTGATAACTGAGAAATGTCTCCCTTACCCATTAGATTGAGAGGATCAATCCATTCATCTGTAATTTATTTTAATAAGAGAGCTTTCAAAGTTTCTTCATCTAGATTATTCATTTATGCCCTTTTTACATTGTAAGAAAATATTTCAACAAAATCTTCAAGATTTTCATCTTCTTTTTGTATCAGTTAAAAGACTCCATATGTAATGTTATGGGGCATACAATAATCCTTATATTTCGCCAAGAATGCAATTTTCATTTGTTCCCATGTCCTTATGGAGTTTATTCCTAAACCCATAAACCATTTTAATGTTGCATCCTTAAGGGTTGCAGGGAATAATTTCAACTTTTGAGCATCATGTAGATAATCATATGATCCACACAAGACTTCAAATTCAAAGAGAAATGTCTCAAGGTCTTCGCTCCTTAATCCATGAAAGTTTGGAAGGATAGAGGGTGAGTCATTTTTTATTGTGATAGTTGTAACTTCATCGAGGATTGGAAATCCAAAAGGTTCTATATTTATATTCTCTCCTCTTCCTCTTCCTCCACCTCTTCCACCTCCTCTTCCTTTTCTTCCTCCTCCGCTTCCTCATCCAATTCTAGGTTGTTCACCATTCAAATTATGTACCTCTCCTTCCCCTTCTACAACCATTATAGATTCTTCAGAACTAATATAAGGTTCTGATTCTCGTTCTAAGATTGAGTTTTCAATCTCCCCTAGTTCCTCTGGTTCTTCTATCAATGGTTTGAGGTAGGTTTCTTCTTCCTCTTCCTCAATAGGAACTTCCAAATCTTGAGCTAGAAGTTGTTCTCTAGTTGAAGATAGGAAAATCATTACTGTTTTTGGGGATGTGGGATATTCTTCGATTACAACATCTGTTGCTGAAGTTGGTCAATCTTTAGGTTGCATTTCGGATCTTAATACCTCAGGAAGTCTATGTTGACCTACTATGGATGGAATTCGAGTTTGTGTGGGTGGTGTGGCACTACAGGGTCATAGTGGAGTGAGTGATGTTGTTGGAATTAATCTCTTTCCTCTACCTATGAATCTACCCCTAGAGTATCTTTCTTTATGCATATCATGTTTTTTCTTAAAGAAACCAAGACTTCTATTTACACTTCCCCAACAACAACGCCAAAATGTTTAGTCAATTCAATGTTCTTGAATTTCCTACATAAATTATCGAATGGAGTTGGTAAACTTGTGAAGTGCAAGTGCACTATATATGTTAGAAGCCTTTTTGAGTTTATTAATATAATTATTATATATGGTTTTAAAGATTTTCCTTGTTTCTATGTTCCTAATGAAAACTAAATATTTACAATACAATCAATTCTTCAGAAGGAAAGTAAGAAAAACTAGCATGATCTTCTTTAACTAACTATTGTTAGTTATTATGTAAAATGATAAAAACATAGCCATCTAAACTAATTTTCTAGAAAGATAATTACTTCTACTCTAAAAAGAATTACTTCTATTCAAAGATAAAATTTATAAAGAAATCTAGATTAAGATCTACACGCTGCAATTATCAATCTTAATTGAAATAATAAAAGAAAAGCAGAAAGAATGTGATCTAAACAAACATGATTAATTATGAAAGGAAGAAAATTTATATACATAGGCCTATTTTAGAAAGCATGTAAATGATTTGAAATCAACAAAAAAAAATGAAAGGCTATAAAAAAATAATTACAAAGAAATGAAAATACGATAATGCAATTCTAGAAAAATAATGAAATGAACTAAACTGGATAATAAGAAAATGAATGAACCTCGACTGTCTGCAGGGGCCCTCCATAAAACGACAAGTTTATAAATCTTATCTCAACAACTAATTGTGCATGATATTCATTTTTAGGATATTCCGACACATAGGAAATAGTTAAGTTCGACTTGGTCTAGTATAGAGTTAGGTATAGAGTTAGGTAAAGTGTGTTTCTTTACCGTTGTACATTTTGTAACTTACAATCCGACGGTCACGATATGTAGTGATCTTACGGTTCATTCTCTCCTCGGTATTACCGACACTTGATCCGTGGCTTGACACCCGATTGGTCCATGAATTCTATTTAAAGCGCATGGAGGGTCATTTGTAGGTTCACCGTGCATGAGAGAAGCTTATGTAAATTTTCATTCTTTTATTAATAAATTGCCTGTAGTAGCCACGTTGGCGCAGGCCGTGGACTGTTTCCCTCTCTGAGGGTTTTAACCACGTCAAAATACTGGTGTATTGATCTGTGATCTGTTTGTGAGCGGTGTCCTTG
>APFE030959141.1:0-10831 GCA_000404065.3 Pinus taeda
TCTAGGGCACTTGGATTGTGTAGGATTATCCATCAAACTTGTGATTTCAATAAATTCTTGTGAGATTCTAGAGAAATTAAATCAGAAAAATTATTAAAAAAATTCCAAAAAATCGCATTAAAAGCAACTCTATTAACTATTACTTACTGAATAATGTTTAATATTACTTTTTTTATAATGATGAGTATTTTGAATTAGTGTTTAATATTAATTTTTATCATAATGATAACTATTTTGAATACTCTTTAATGTGTGTAGATACTATCACTATCGGAGTTGTCTTTAGTGCGACTTTTTGGAGATTCCGTGACGGAATCCGGTGGAAAAATTCGAGGTTAAATCTTGATTTGTATTATTTAAAATGGTTATTTCACTGTATATTTGGATTCAGCACCTTGAAAAACCTCTGGGACGCTTTGATGGTGCAGAAATTAGCTATCAAACTTGTGATTTCAATAAATTGCTGCGAGATTTTGACCAAAAACACCCACCTGAAAACTTCCAAAAAGTCTCTTTAAAAACAACTCACTATCAATTTTGTTTTTTGGTTTTTTAATTATATATTGTTGAACGGTTCGCAAGATATTCCTCGGCTCGTGAGTGATTTGCATCGAATGGCTCCTTCACCCTTAATATTAATTTTTTTATAATGATGAGTATTTTGAATTAGTGTTTAATATTAATTTTTTTATAATGATGAGTATTTTGAATAATCTTTAATGAGTGTGTAGATATTATCAATTTTGTTTTTTTGCTTTTGTAATTATGTATTGTTGGACGGTTCACAAGATATTCCTGGGCTCGTGAGTGATTTGCATCGAATGGCCCCGTCACCTTTTCCCTGGCTGGTTTTGGATCTTGTTGAGGCAGCCTTGCAGCGTGTCTTTACCAGAATAAGAAATTAGATGTGAGGGCCACTGACTATACAAAACAAATATCTATGTTCCAATCGAATGATACATTTAATTATAATATATAACGCCAATGTAGAAATCTTATCTTTTAGGTCTGGGCTATTGGCAATGGAGTTGTTTATAATGTGATTTTTTGGAGATGGAATTCGGTAAAGAAATTGAGGTTAAATTTTGATTTGTTGCCGTTAAAATGGTTTTTTAACTGTATATTTGGATTCAACACCCTGAAAAACCCCTGGGACGCTTTGATTGTGCAGAAATTAGCTATCAAACTTGTGATTCGAATAAATTGCTGCCGAATTTTGACCCGAAAAACCCACCGAAAAAACTTCCAAAAAAATCTCATTATAAACAACTGCATCTAGAATGACGTTGTATAAATCTCCAATGTTAATATAAATATAATATATTTTTATGTGTAACGGTGGTGCTTCTTTTACTATAGTGGTTTATATTTTATGGAAGCAATGCGTTGACCAGCAGCAACAGGAAGAATTAGTGACAATGGGAGTTTGTGAGGAGAAACTGAAAAGGGTCATGCCCCATCTTTCACAGGTTGTAGTTCAGGCGGCATATGCAGGGATGTATATCCTTAACAAAGTCGCTCTACAACATGGAATGAACCACTTCGTCTTTGTGACATACAGACAAACTATTGCTACGTTGGCCGTTGCTCCTTTGGCATATGTTCTTGAACGGTATGGACTTTGTAAATATATTTTTTTTTGGTGGTAAATGCAAGACTTTGAATTACTTTGCAGGAAAAATGATAGCAGAAGATACTTTATATCCCAGGAGATATAATTCCACTAGCCCATGATTTCTACTCTCAGATATATACTTGATATAAAGCATAAGTTAGAAAATATTTGATGGGTCCAAGATGTTCATATAAAAGAGAGCCTGGTGTTTGTCTGGTGGGGGCTGGGGTCATGTTGGGTGATTTTGTAATATAAGTAATTTTATTTTTGCTGTGGTGTGGGTGTATTGTGATTGAAGGATTTTATGGGGCTTTACTTAGTGAATTTCTGACAATATCTTTAATTTGACTATATATTGCAAAATTCCTCTAAAAATCATATTATTTAACCCTCTACCACTACTAGCCCAATACACTTTCCCAATTTAAAAAACCTCTACTTCCAATAGATATGGTAAGTAACCATTTTTTCATTAATATTTTTTAACCTTTTATATTTTTTCATTAAGCTTGAGCTCCATTTTCTCTAGTGGGCAATATAAAAATCTTTTTCCTCCTATATATCCCCAATATATTATGCCATTTTTGAACATCGACTCGCTTTTATCCACTATTGAATCTTCTTTCCATAGCATGAAGTATCGCTAGCTCCTCCTTTCAACACTCATTGATGCAAAAAATTCCCACTCATCGAATCTACGCTACTCTCAGCACCTAGAAGGACTCACTTCACCCCGCTTTTATCCACTATTGAATCTTCTTTCCATAGCATGAAGTATCGCTAGCTTCTCCTTTCAACACTCATTGATGCAAATAATTCCCACTTATCGAATCTACGCTACTCTCAGCACTTAGAAGGACTCACTTCACCCCGGGGAGGCCTTTTCAAATAAACCGGGGATAGGCTGATCCAATGGATGAAATGAATTTTTTCGCCATCTTTTTTACGGGGCAATATAAAAAAAATTTGCTTCCTATATATCCCCAATATATTATGTCATTTTTTCCTCAATATATATTCCAAAATAAACCCACTTAATATTGTATTGCTCCCAATAAATCCCCTTAAAAATAGTCACACAATTTAATGATAAAAAACTTACCATTATACTCCAACAATGCTTGATTATATGCCAATAAAAATTTTACCTATCTTATCCTATATCATTTGCTGGGCATCTGAAAACCAAAACCAAAACCGGGAATGCAAGATAGAGGTGGCTGAAATTTCAAGTGTTAATGGTCGGAAGCCTTCCCTCTAATCACAACTTCTTTTGCTTCCTCCTCCTTCCTGACCCGCTTGGCTGAATTGCTACCCTGCTGCAGGGGATTGTGATTGTATACCAAAACCAGGAATGCAAGATAGAGGTGGCTGAAATTTGAATGGTTAATGGTTGGAAACCTTCCCTTTAATCACAACTTCTTTTGCTTCCTCCTCCTTCATTGCTCGCTTGGGCTGAATTGCTACCCTGCTGCAGGGGATTGTGATTGTATATCTGATGTATCTCCTTTAATTTTAATGTTTTTAAACTTCACTAAGCATTGGCCGGAGCCAGCCCCGATGGAATAATGATGTATTCAGATACTACCATCAGGATTGCGCCTTGGATGGGACTGGGCTAAGTTGGATAGAGATGCTCTTTGAGATATTTTAATTCAACAAAAATGATTTCCATTCTCAACTTAGTCCATGAAATTTAAACTTGACCTGATGAAGACTATAACTTACTCTAACCAGCTAGTCTACCCCTAATAGATATGTATCTCCTTTGACTTAAGCCTACTTAAAAACTAACTGTTTTACCTCTCATAGATATGTATCTCATTTAATTTAAAACTATGGATTTTATTTGAAACTACGGATTTTTTTGTGAGGATTTTTTTTTTAACATTTCAAGTAAGAAGTGCAATAAATGCAGGCAATATGGAGACCTTTGGCAGGAAGATAGAAAGATTGAACTAGTTCACCAAACTGGTGCAATATGAGAAGGAGATTCCAGATTATCTTCCTTAATTAAACTTCCTGTACCTCCTGTAACTTGAGAAGAGGAGACACTTCGTCCTTCGAAGCCAGTTAATGCTATTCTAATCTGACCACAGTTCGATAGTTGTTAGTGTTATTAATCCATTCATTTCCTCACAACACAAACATATGTTACCTGAAGCACCATCAATTTGCTATGTAGGAAGTAGCCGAGATGGTATTACTTCATTTTTGCAGCTTGCTATGTAGGAAGTAGCCTAGATGGTATTACTTCATTTTTAATCAGTTATCTGCACCTTTTTACATTTTGTCACAGGCATATCATTCTCGCCATTATACCAGCTAATATGCCCTCTATCTATGATTTCTGCAGACACCAAAGACCGCCTATGACATTGTCCATATTTTCTCAGATTTTCTTCCTCGCACTCTGCGGGTAAGTGTGGTTGCAATCACTTTATTGCTGTTGTTCTTCTTTGTGCCATGCTTTCAGAAATGCAAATCAAACAGGGTACTGAAATGGAGAGCGGTTTCTTGTATGCAGAATTACAATCAGTCAGAACTTTTGCTTAGCGGGATTGCACTACACTAATTCTACTTTTTCTTCAGCAATATTAAATTTAATCCCACCCATTACGTTTGTGATGGCCACTAGCCTAAGGTAGAAGTTCGATCTCAATAAATTCCTCCAGTTGCAATTCCCATCTTAAAAATTTCAAGTAGGAATACTTTTGAGCTTAACTAAGTTGGGTTTAATCCATTGTTCGTGCTTATTCAATTGTGGTTCGTTCAGATTGGAGAATGTCCATATTAAGAGCAAGAGAGGGCAGGCAAAGGTTGTGGGCATCATTATTTCTGTAGGTGGGGCAATGGTGATGACATTATACAAGGGACCTGAAATTAAAATACTTAGATTCAATCTAAATGCATACGATTCCAAAGCAAGCAACACGGTTTTGGGTTCCATGCTGCTTTTAGGGGGCGTTGTCTCGTGGGCAGCATGGATTATATTTCAGGTGACCATCACCATGATTTCAAATGTCATTTTATCTAATTCCAGGGATTATTTTTATTTTAATGGTAGATTTCAGTTCAGGAATATTATGGAATTTTGTTTAAAAGGATAAATCATAAGAACTATTGCAGGAATATTATGGAATTTGATGTATAGGAACTACATCTTCATAAGATTCTAAAAAGTTAAATTCAGTTATTCCTGTCTAAAATTGCAAATTGACAATTGGGATTTATCTGTTTAACGCAGGCTCCAGTTGTGAGGGAGTATCCAGCTCAATTATCATTAACTGCTCTTATGTGTTTTCTTGGAGCACTGCAGTCCGGTGTGATTGCTTTGGTATATGCGCATAAAACATCGAGCGTCTGGGTTGTTGGTTGGAATATAGAGCTTCTAAGTTATGTGTATTCGGTATGGATATTTACCTTGTAGCATTTGTTAGTATATTGTTAAAGTGGATATATGAGCGATGTTAATTGTTTGAGTTTTGTTGTTTGAGTTTTTCAGATTCTAAAATATTTCTATATCATAAATTAAATTTTATCTTATAATAAATATATACAACTCCATATGATGGTTGTTTCAGGGATTGATGTGTTCGGCATTTGCAATATTCGTGCAAGCTTGGTGTATACACAAAAAGGGACCTGTATTTGTAGCAATCTTCGATCCAGTCTGTACCGTTGTAGCAGCAATCTTGCAATATTTCGTTCTTCATGACAATCTTAATACAGGATGGTAAGCATATAAAAACATTTCCTGAACAAATTTTAATCAATTTCAGCCATTTTAGATTTTTATAAGCATAGATCACATTTTAATGTTCACTGTATAACAATTTCTATTCTTGTGGTTTTTAATGTCTAATGTGTGCAGTGTGGTGGGAGCAGTGTTGATAGTACTGGGTCTGTATCCTGTACTGTGGGGCAAAGCAGGGGACTATAAAAAAGAGTGCCCAACTGAAGTAGCTTGCTCTAGAGAAAATACAGTTAAAGTTGAAGATTCCCGTGATATGGACACCACCCTTGACATTTCACGGCCATTATTACAAAATCAGTTGCATTAGATCATCACCTACTCTGCCACTCATTGAATATACTCCTGCTCTGCCACTGATTGAATATACTCCCATAATTTCAGCTGTCAGAGACAATGAAATATCTCTGGAGTACAATTTTATGTGTATTGATATTAATTCCCCAGAAGAGACTGTATCATTGTCACAAGGACACACACAAAGCTGCATAGATGGTAAAATTGTTTTGGAAAAACAGTCACATATTAATCTCTTCCCTCACACATTCATGACAGAGATATCTATTTTAAAGTCTGGGTAGAACAGAAATTCCAATTCAGGTAATGATTTAATGATTAAAATTACTGATAGATGATATATATTCAAAAGAGTAGACCCTGGGGGATATATTTTTTTAAATGTATAGTTAAAACGATTTAAATATATCTTTAAAATTTTCGTATAAAGATGATCCATACAAAGAATTTCTCTAAGATCATTCACAATCTTTAATTAAAAACACGACGAGCCGTAGTTTCTCGGAAGTTCTAATACTCATTATAAGAGGAAACAATTACAGATCATTGTAACAATTTACATGGTAAGAAACTTTTAAAGGGTGGAAGACATTGATTATTCATACAATCTAATAAATCACTAACCACTTATATAATTTGACATTTATTTCAAATTTATCTTAACAACTCAACAAAAATTGATTAAAAATATAAAAGCCTCGAATTAGTCTAATGAGTATGTCAATGATTGTCTATCGACTTTCAGAAATGAATGGCAATCGCGACGGTCTGTCTATGCTTTTATTGTGTTGTCTGCTATGTGTGATGCTTTATGTGGGGTGTTATATGAACTGCGGTTCCGGCGGGGTAAGTGTTGTGTGACTATGGTTTTGTACATACAACCTCGTAGGGTCCATCTCATCCGGGTAAGTATTGAAACCAAGGGTCCATCTCTATTATTTGGTGTTTAAAATGAAAAGTCAGAAAGCATAAAGCAAGAGAGAACTAGGTAGGCATGAATGTGTAGTTAACACATGGAGACTTCACTGGGGAGGAATATCATACTAGGTGCATTCATATTGGGGGATATATATTGAGGAAAAAATGAGTTAATATATTGAGCATATAATGGGGGTAAAAGGTTTTATATTGGGAGGTATAAAAAATGATGTTCAAATTTAATGAAAAAATATAGAAGGGTATAAAAAATGTTAATGGAAAAATGGATATCTACAATATTTAGTGAATGTAGAGGTTTCTTAAATTGGGAAGGTGTATTAGATTCGTATTGGTAGCGGGTTAAATAATGTTATTTTTATAGGTACTTTTCAATATATAGTCAAATTAAGGGTATTGTTTAGTATGCCACGAACGCACGTGATATGTCAAAGATCCATTGAGTGAATCCCCTGTGATTTAACATCCCTAGGTATTTAGCATAAGTAAGTAAGAGAGATTGAGAAATTTAGAAAAAGGGATTCAAAAATTTCACGGAAATTTTCATTAATAAAAGAGTCAAGGTGTTCTAATAGGAACGAATCAAAGCCATGACAAAAGAACTGTTAGGTCCCTAGAGTACTAGTGATTCCCCCACTACTATTGTCATTGTATCCCTTATTGTTATTATTATGCCCCATAGAATCTCACTATTGTTATTTTTGTGCCTTTATATCATTATTGTTAGGTCAGCTTGGTTATATTGTGACTCTTTAGACTCCTATATATAGAAAGAAGGTTTTTTCATTTGTATCATCCAAGAATTGTTCATTTGTGTAATGTAAAGAAGGTTTCCTCCTTGAAGAGGCTGAATTCAGAGGCGTTAATCTATATTTTCTATCTTTTTGTGAGCTGGTTTCATAACATTTGGTATCAGAGCTTTGGATTCTAGAGTTTCACTGCTCCAAATAGGTCATCGTGGAATTTTCGCTATAACTGTTTTTCTACGACGTTTCAGAAGCAAAAAAAACCCATTTGAGATGAAATCTTGTTGAACCTCGGATTTGAATTTCGTATCTTGTCTCACTATATTTTCGGAGATATGCGCTAAGGAAGTTATGGTTTTTGCAAACTCCATAATTTCATCTAAAACAGGTCATCGTGGAAGGTTCGGTATATCGATTTCTCTATGAAGTTTCAGAAACTAAGAAAAAACCCCATTTGAGAAGCAATCGGTCTGAACCTTGGCTCCGAATTTCAGATCCTGTCTCACTATCTTTTCAGAGATATAATCTAATGAAGTTAGGTTTTTTACAAACCCATGAATTACATTCCAAACAGGTCACCTTGGGAAAAGCATCATAACTTTCTCTCTGAGCATTAGACTGAATGTTCGTAAGAAGTTGCAGAAAGAGGACGGGTTGTAGCTTTTTGGGTACCATTTTCAGAACCTAAGGTTGAAATAGTGACCCACGGCACATTGTAGAAGTTTGCTCTACTGAACAAGTCTATACTCAGATCATCGTGGGAGATTTAGCATAACTCTTCATTGGAGAATTCAATCTTGATCAGACTTGTGGAGATAGAAATATTACTCATAGGGTTACCGCATGAAGAAATTTCAGACCTTGGAGATCCAAAATTACAGAAATAAATCAGATTCAATATCAAGCTCCTACAAAAAGAAAAAAAATGTGTGTAGTTTTGTTAAATTTTTGCATAAGCTTCGTTTGGAAAATTAGTTTGAAGGAATTCAAAGGGCATAGTGAAGCATTATTATTGGTAATTGATACATCGAAGAAAGAAAATGGAAACACCTAGTAAGCAACTTGAAATTTCTAGCATGACTCATGAAGAAGATGATGCAATGCAACATGATATATCAAAATTACAAGACTAAGTGCAACAAATGTAACTTGCACAAAAAGTAACAGAATCTAAGATAGATGGTTTAAAGAAAGACGTAGAAACTAAGATGTGTGGTGTGAAAGATAAGGTGGATGGTTTAAAGAAAGGCGTAGAAGCTAAGATGAATGACATGGAAGCTAAGATGGACGGCTTGGAAGCTAAGATGGACGACTTGAAGACAGATTTGAAGACAGGCATGGAAGATTTGAAGACAGATTTCACAAAGTTTCTACAAGAAATGCTTACTAATGGCGAAAGGGTAGTAAAGCAAGCTCACGATGAGAATAAAATAAATTTTAATCATGATTTCATAGACTCTAACGTTGGATTGAAGAACCACCATGTTCCAAAGATCGATATGAGGAAGTTTGATGGCAAGGATCCTGGAACATGGATACATAGATGGAGCAATTTTTCGATCTCCATAATGTGAAAAACACACAAAAGGTACGCATTGTAACTTTATATTTGGAACCAAATCAGTTTGTATGGTATCAATGACTTTGCTCTTGTAAACAAATTGTCACTTGCGCTATTTTTAATGATGAAAGGATAGCACATTATGAGGATACAAAAAACAACATTTGTTTTACCCAATCGATAAATCTCAAACAAAAGGGTTCAATGATGGAGCACATTAAGGACTTTCAAAAATTGAATATAAGGGTAAAAGATATTCCAGAGGAGCATAGGATTGATGTGTTCATAGGGACTTTAAAAAATAACATCCAACATAAGGTTCGCCTTTGGAAACCAGATTCATTGGAGAAGGCATTCAGGTTGGCAAGAAAAATGGAAAGCAAAATTATGGCAACAAGGAAGCCTACCACTCACAATCATAAAGATGGAAGTGTTGCTAACCCTAGCCATCCACAACCTACAAGGTTGACACCAAAAAAATTGGAAGAAAAAAGAGCAGAAGGGCTTTGTTACAGTTGTGATAACAAATACACTAAAGGTCATAAGTGAGCTGAGAAGAAATAATTTTACATAGATTGTGAAGAGGAAGAAAAGGAACAAGAAATGTCAAAAGAAGAAGATATACACCAAGAAAAAACCCTAGAAAAGAAGAAATCAATCCAACCATATCTTGAAATGCATTGGGTGGAATTACCATTCCCCAAGCTATCAAGATAGAAGGGCATATCAAGAAAAAAAGGTAATAGTGTTGATTGATTCGGGAAGTATCCATAATTTTATTCATTGTAAGATAGCCAAGGAATTGAATTGCTTCCTATATCTAGCACCAGAGTGTCAAGTGATGGTTGCAAGTGGAGGAACCATAAATTTCTCAGTAAAGTGCCATAATATCAAGCTATCCATGGGATAATATGTATTGAATAACCCAATGCTTTCCATTCTAATGGGTGGTGCTGATGTTGTACTATGAGTCCAATGGCTATAATCCTTGGGTAGAATAGCTTTTACTTTTCAAGAAATTTTCATGAAATTCTATTGAGAAGGAAAGGAAGTTGAATTAAGGGGTATCGCAGGGAATAGGAATGATAATAAGCTCTAACGGAATGACAAATCTTCTAAAGAGAGAACAACAAGGCATAATTGCCCAATTATCTTCACTAGAGGTTCCCACATCGAAATCATCCATTTCTCCAGGTCTCCAAAAATTATTGGACAATCATTCCAAGGTATTTGAGACTCTTAAAGGCCTCCCACCTATTCATGATCATGATCATGCTATTAATTTCATTCTAGAAAGTGTTCGTCTAAACATAAGTCCTTACAGATATCCCTATGTCCGAAAGAGTGAAATTGAATGTATGGTTGCAGATATGCTAGAGGCTGGCATAATTCAACCTAGTCAAAGTTGTTTCTCTGGTCCAGTAGTATTGGTTCACAAGAAGGATGGATCATGGCACATGTGTCCAGATTATATGGAGCTCAACAAGCTCACTATTAAAGATAAATTTCCCATTTTTGTCATTGATGAATTATTGGATGAATTGCATGGATCAATTTACTTCACCAAGTTGGCTCTTCGTTCAGGATATCGTCAAACCAGAATGAAGACTAAAGACATTCCAAAAACAACATTTAGAACTCATGAGGGTCATTTTGAAATTTTGGTCATGCCTTTTGGCCTTACTAATGCACCTTCTACATTTCAAGGTTTGATGAATTCCATTTTCAAACCCTTCCTAAGAAAATTTGTGTTAGTATCTTTTGATGATATACTAATCTACAAAAAGACTTGGAAGGATCATGTCCAACATGTTGAGATGGTGCTAAAAATTTTGGAGGAGAAGCAATTATATGCAAAAACCTCCAAATGTTTCTTTGGAGTACAAGAGGTGGAATATCTGGGTCATATTGTATCTCATGAA
>APFE030959141.1:15674-106580 GCA_000404065.3 Pinus taeda
AGATCTAAAATGAGTGAGACAACTAAAGATTAAATATGATTTTAATAGAAATGATACAGAGAATGTAGAAATAAATTTGATCATAGTATAATATATTAATAACCATGTCAAATTACTTATATTAGAAAAATATTATTTTCCTAGAGAATTGGTGAGCCTCATGGTGAGATACCCAAGCCTTTTGGTAGATGGTCAATGTAAGTCCAAAGAATTGCTAATTTTTCAACTAGGGATAAATTACACATTGGACAACTTAGATGAAGCAGATGATGCTTTCATTAAATTCCTCTTTTTGAGAGGACCAAAATCAACCTAAAGATCACCCAATTTGGTAAAGAAAAATTTAAGTTTTGGATTATATTATTCATATATACAAATGTTGGCCCTAACCACATGTGTAACTTCTTGGGTCAACCTTAACCCCAAGTGAACCCTCTAGAAAGCCTATAAACAGAAGTGACCTCAATTCCATTTCATCACATTGATCAATCTGTTTTTCTATTCTTCTCTTTTCTCTTGGTTCGTATAGGTTTGGTGGAGGGAATTTGCACAATGGTTTGAAATCATAGGCATGAGGTTCACTCTAAGTTAAGGTTTTTTGGGTTCTCAACAATGGCAGAGAACAAGGAATTTTAGTCCCTGGATGGTGGCACAAAGTTGACAAGGCAATGTACAGAGAGCCCTAGACACTGGAAGATAAGTTTATGATAATGCCCAAGGGTTTAGAGTCAGATCTGGCTACATTAGAAATTGAACGCTTGTACAAAGTGGTTCAGAGAGCATTCAGGTAGTCTCAGACACACACACAACAATTTCATCCAAGGGTTTCTGGTGTATTTTACCCTAGATGCATGCATAAAGTCTTCTCGAAAGCATCCTAGCAGTCACAAACACCCTCACAGTGTCCAAGAGAGCGTCATAGGAGTTTCAGATGCACACGGAAAATTTTGATGAGAGATTCAAGGATTAGATCTACGGTTTGACATCCTCGCTTCAATTCACTTCAATGATCTGGTGGATCTGGGTTTCCCTCTATTGTTGTATAGATCTGTAGATCTATAGATCTGTAGATCTGATTTATTAGTATCCATTGCAAACATATGTATTGACATCATTGTACTCTCTGGTAAAATAATTTTATGACAATCTATTAAAGAAGAAGATTTGAAAGGGTTTCCCCTTGTGGGGTCTTTCCCTGTTTTTAGACCAATATGGTGTCTCTTATGGTTGTGTTATTTTCTTCCTTGTCACTGCATATATTATTCTTTCTTTAGTTGTGTTTATGATTGATTATACTGCTAATAATTGGATGCATTGTTAATGAAAAAGTAAATTAGGCTAAAGTAACTGATACAACATAGAAAAATAAAAACATTTAACATGGTATTAGAGTTGAGGTGAAGGACAAGCCCAAAATAATACAAGCATTGAAGCCCTCTCTTTTAGAATGTAGATTACCTAGTCAAGGTCAAGATGTCATCCTCTACCTTCAAGGAGCATGAAAAGTTGGGTGATGCATCAAAATTTGTTGCATGGAAAGTCAGTTTGGAGATCATAGCTCACAACAATGATGTGCTACAATACATCCAAGGAAGTATGCCTAAGCCTCCATAAAATTCCTCTGCTTCCCTCAAGAACAAGTACAAGAAAGGTGAGTCTAAAGCAAAGAAAATTACAACTGATAGCTTACATGATCATTTACTTGCATATGTTGGGAATTAAAGAAATTATAAAGATATGTATGACAATATATCCAACATGTATGCAATCAAAAACTCGAATGAGATCATCACCTTGAAAGATCAACTCAAGGAAACTAAGATGAATAAAGGAGAAGTTGTACAATCCTACATTATGAGGATCTCTCACCTTAAAGATCAATTGCAGAGAGTTGGAGAAAATTTTCCTAATAGGGAGCTAGTATTTGTGACTCTTAGAGGTGTCCCTCCTATTTGGTAAAAAATCATTAATACAATTAGCAACAATGTCCTTTCGACATTTGATGCAATTGTTGGGAAGCTCACTCAAGAAGAATCGAGGATGATAGGAACAAGAAGGATTCAAAAACATGAAGGGGGAGAGATCACTGCATATATCACTCATGACAAAAGGAATAACTCAAAAAGAGGTCCATCAAGGAATATGTTTATTGAGAAGTCATCAATAAAAGTGATGCAATAGAGATGACCGCCAACATAATATACAAGCATGAGACCATATATACCAGAATGAATGAGATGGAGGATGTCATTTATCTTTTTCTTACTAAAGGGAAATGTCCCCCTTATTTTCTTTCCACTCGCACAACCTAGACCATTAGAATGTTGAATGGTGAATGGGATATTCTAGATGGTCCATTTGTGCTCAAGTCCGATATGGTTGATGATCCCATGGAGCCTATGGATTTGTTAGATCCTCCGCCAAGTGATCCTTCTACTAGGAAAAGACCAATTTGTCTCTACGATAATTTACAAGATATTGAAATAAATGTCCTCATTTGTAGGTCACTCAGAGAGGGGAAGTCTCCATGAAAGTATCCGAGTTATGTTGCAACTATGCGCACTATGATTCAAGCCAAACCATACTCATTAGATGAAGCAATAAAAAAAAAAATTTTGAAGGATGTTATGACTAAGGAATATGAATCTATCGTGAAATATTATGTATGCAATGTTGTACCTATTTCGAAAGGGCATTTTTTGTGAATTCAAAGAGGAGATTCAAGATCAAACATGGAATTAATGGCGGCATTGATAAATATAAAGCAAGGTTTGTAGCTCAAGCATTCTCTCATAAAGAGGGAGAAGATTATGATGACATACTTGCTCTGATGGCTCGATATACAACCATTTATTCTATAGTTTCCCTTGTTGTGAGTGTTGGATGGACTCTTCATCAGATGGATGTAAAGACTACATTCCTTCATGGCATGTTACAGGAAGAAGTATATGTTGAAAAACCATAGGGATTTGAAGTGGAATATCAAATAACAAATTTTTACAAGTTGAAGAAGGAATTCTATGGTTTGAAGTAAGCTCCCCAAGCTTGGTATGCATGCATTGACAATTACTTAGTGAAGCTGTGATTCAGAAGAAGCAATGCTGATGCCAATGTCTACTTGAAGGTAGTCCAAGGTATGCTTTTTATTTTGGTTTTATATGTTGATGGTCTATTCTTGACACGTAGTGAGCCTATGATGATCGAGTGTACGAGGAAGATAGCCTCTGAATTTGAGATGAAAGACGTTAGTCTCACACACTACTTTTTAGGCCTTAAGGTGTGGCAAGGGCCTAGTGAGTATTTCCTTTCACAAGGAAAATATGTTGTGAAGCTGCTAGAAAGATTTGAAATGAATGGATGCAAATCCATGGTTACACCAATGGAAATGAACTTCAAGAAGTTATGTGGAGATGTTGTAGGACTAGCCTTGGAAAATGAATCCAAGTATAGAAAAATGATTGGGGAATTTCTGTTTTCTTGTGAACACATGTCCAGACATATGCTATGCAGTGAACACATTGATTCAATTCATGACTGGGCCCCACCACACACATTAGATAGCTTTCAAACACATATTGAGATATTTTCATGGGCCGATCACACTTTTCCTAAGATATTCTACCAGAGATGTTAAAATTTATGGATACACTAATACTGACTAGGTCGGAAATGTTATTGACATGAAGCATAGGTATAGATGTTGTTTTAGCCTTGGATCTGCCATGATATTCTTGATGGGAAGAAAAATAATAATAATAATAAATAAATAAAAGTTGTGGTATTGAGCACCAATAGAGCAGAATGTATTATCGCAAGGATGGACAGCTGTGAAGCAGTCTGGTTGGCAAAGATATTTGGAGAGCTATTTGAGCATGTACTAAATACTACAATGATTTACATCGACAACATGAGTTGAATCCATTTGGAAGAAAATCTTGTGTTTCATGACAAGTCCAAGCATGTTGAGATTAAATGTCACTTTACTAGAGACATGGTGCAGAGAGGAGCTGTGAGGCTCCATCACATATTGACAGATGAACATATTGCCAATATTCTCACCAAGCCATTACCAAAAGGAAAGTTCTTGGTCTTTAGATAGTAACTTAGACTGATGGATGTGGCCTCTCCGGATAAGGGGAAGTGTTGATCGAGGACATTGAGAAAACTCTTCCTACCCTCTTTGAGCTCCCAAGGTTAGGAATCAAGATAGAGGGCTATTGGGGTTGAGGGATATTTGGAAAATAGGGTACTCCGCTATCTGTTACCAATAGGGTTGAGGGAATTACTCCCCTATCGGGTCTTTACTAATTATACCCCAATTGTAAACATACCCACATGAAGGGCTTGTTGGGAATACAACTCCTCATTTGGCCAATGAGTTGAGAGTGTACTTGGGGGTGTACAGCCCAAGGCTATTATGATGCAAGTGTTCTACCACATGAATACTAAGAGCCACTATTGGGAATATCAATAGGCAATAGGGTTCCAGGTTGAGGGCAAGCTACTTGATGAAATTTTGTGTTGAGAGTAAGCTCCCCGATGAGATTCCGGATTCGAGGGTGTACTCCCCTATATGATAAGTTACCCCATTTCTTGATATGGGCGGAAGATATTTCGCCCTGATTCTGCTTCTTCTAGATCCGAGAAACTCTCAACATATAGAGTTGAGTAGAGACAATCAAATTATTACAACAACATGGAAGGATATTGGCAGGTGAAATTGTTCCTAGTTGAGAGGGACTAAATTTTCTCAACTAGTGTCAAATTCCACATTAGATAGCTCAGATGACCCAGGTGATGCTTGCATTAAATTGATCTTTTCAAGAGGAGAAAAATTGACCTAAAGATCACCCAATTTGGTCAAGCGTAACTTAAGCTTTGGATTATTTTGTTCATATATACATTATTGAATAGGTCGGTCCTAACCACATGTGTAACTACTTGGGTCAACCTTAATGCTGAGTGAACCCTTAGGAAAGCCTATAAATAGAAGTGACCTCAAGTTCATTTCATCACATTGATCAAACCATTTTTATATTCTTCTCTTTTGTCTTGGTTCGCATATGTTCGACAGAAGGCATTTGCACAAGATTCTGAAATCACAAGCGCAAGGTTCATTCTGAGTTAGGATTTTCTGGGTTCTGGACGCTCGCACATAACAGGGAATTTTAGTCCATTGATGTTGGAATAGAGTGGAGAAGGTGACATCTAGAGAGCACCAGATACTGGTATACATGCTTATGAGAGCATCCAGGGGTTTGAAGTGAGTTCTGGATGCATTATTCCTTAGATGCTTACACAGAGTGTTCCAAAGAGTGTACAGACCATCTCGGACACACACACAACAATTGTTCGGGAGCGTACAAGGGATTTTTGTGTATTTTTCTTGGACGCATGCACATAGTCTTGTTGAAATTGTTCGAGTAGTCATAGACACCCTCACATAGAATCTGAGAGAGCGTCCAGTGAATTTTGGATGCACACATACAGTTTTGACGAGAGCGTCTAGGGTTTGGATCTAGGGATTGACTTCTTGGCTTCAATCGAGTTTAGTGATCTGGTGGATTTGGGTTTCCCTCTACTATTGTAAAAATCTATAGATCTGTAAATTTGATTTATTGGTATCCACTACAAACATATGCATTGAGCTCATTGTACTCTTTCTTGAATTTGTTTTATGATGATCTATTAAAGAAGAAGACTTGAAAGGGTTCCCCCCTTCTGGGGTTTTTCCCTGGTCTTAAACCAATCTGTTGTCTCTTATGGTTGTTTTGTTGTCTTCTTTTTCACTACATATAATGTTATTTCATCAGTTAAGTTTATGATTGCTTATACTTCTAATAATTGGATGCATTATTAATGAAAAAGTAAATTGGGCTAAAGTAACTGATACATCATAGAACAAATAGAAAATTTAACATGGATGCCTATTTGTTCAATCAATATAGTTAGGCTGGTGTTAGGACTTCGAGTACAACAAGTTCCTAGTAAATCTACGTGGTAAGAATGTTCTACCTAAATGTATAGTTGATTCTGAGTTGGTATGTCATTCTAAATAAAATTATCACACGTGAATGGGGGAGCACGGACATTTTTTTTTAGGAGTGAAATCTGTTCTTCATGAAGGGAGTCACTTTGTATTAGTTCCACCTAAAATAGAAGGTTTAGATTTTCTAATGAAGTTTTTAACATGACGAAAACAATATTTCTCGCATTCATTCATATATATGAGTTAATTATATCGATTAAATGGATTAATGCAACTTTTGGGGTGTTATTAACATGCTATTCTTCTTTAAAAGTTAATTCAATGGATTCAATCATTTTATTCTATATAAGGAGAAACTAAGAAGAAAACTGTAACCTATTTCCAATGAGTGTGTGCATACGAACGATGAGATCATCTTCATCAGAAGAGGGAACGCTCAAGTTTAGGTCAAGACAGATAGTTTATCCAACGGAATCTACAGCTCTTTGCACTTCGTTCTAAACTTGCAGTGATGATTATTTATGAGCATTGTATATTTGATGGAAATTCATGTATTTATCTATATCCAAAATTATATTTATATATGTGTGTATATCTTCTGAACTGAACTGAACTAAGGTAAAAGATTTATATGTGTGTATATCTTCAGAACTGAACTAAGGTAAAATATTTATACATGTGCGTATATCTTTTGAACTGAACTGAGGTAAAATATTTATATGTCTGTATATCTTCTAAATTGAAGTAATGTAAAATATTTATATATGTGTATATCTTCTGAACTAAACTGAGGTACAGTTTTTACCTACGAGTCATGAAACTTGATACCATTTTCCTTCCCCATGAGATTAGATGTGATTAATGAGAAGAACATCTTCTTCACGAGACCATGGACGCCTTCCTTCCAAGCCCATGAATTTCACTGCTCCTCAAACCTATCTTTCATTATTCAACAACTTGCATGTAGAATATGAAATGGCTTCTTTAAGCCAGCTGATAAGCCAACATAACTATGAAGAAAAAAACATATAAAAAAAAAACAAATAAACAATCAGCTAAAAATTGCTGTAAATTTGATATATATTAATTGAACCATTAACTACGTTATTATATAGTAAAAGTATTACTAAAACGATTATCAATCAACTCTGAAACAAATCTACTAGCACTATAGCTAATTTCCAACACTACTGCAGCTAATTTCTAGCATTGACCACCCTAACAATTTGCTTCCTTAATTTTGCAGAGAACACAAAATCTGTTGACTAATTTGTCATCAATTTACATAACTAATTAAGCATTATTCCCAACACTCAAGGATTTACTATCTTATCTCGTAGTGCCAAAAATTTAGGTTTTGCAACTACTTTGGTGAAGATATCGGTTAGTTGATGTTGAGTATTTATATGCTTCAATTCAATATCCTTCTTTTGCACCAAATCTCTAATGAAGTGATATTTCATGTCAAATTGCTTTGTCCTACTATGATGGAATATATTCTTTTCTAACTTTATGGCACTTACATTATCACAATAAATCATTATATGCTGAATTTGTTTTCTCCAATTTCTTCCAAAATTTTTCTGAGCCAAAGAGCTTGTGTACCTGTTGAGGTAACTGGAAAATACTCTGCTTCTATGGATGAGAGGGCAACAATTCTTTGCTTGTTTGAGCTCCATGTAATCAAATGAGGACCAAGAGAGAAACAATTTCTAGATGTGGACTTATGGTAATCAAGACTACCTCCCCAATCTGAATCACTGAGTCCAACAAGATTGAACTTTTCAGAAGAGTAGTAATGAATACCAAAATTTAGAGTGACTTTCACATACCTTAAAATCCTCTTTTTTTCCTTCATATGTATTTCAAATGGATTTTTCATATACCTTAAAATAAGTAAAACTGAAGATGTAATATCAGGCCTTGTGTGTGTTAGAAATATCAAGCTCCCCACAATACTTCTGTAAGTTTTCTCATCAACTAAATCAGCACCATCATCTCTACATAACACCTCTCCATGAGCACTTGGAGTAGGGGATGGGCTACAATCAAGCATATCAAATTTATTTAGCATATCCTGTGCATACTTTGTCTGCCAAATGAAAATCTCATCCTTACTTTGATAAACCTCCATTCCTAGAAAATATTTAATTATACCTAGATCTTTCATCTCAAATTCATTCATCATAGCAACTTTGAATTTATCATTCTTCTTAGAACTACTTCCCATATACAATAGATCACAAACATTCAAACTTATGATTAGAATATCAATACCTTCTTATTTGTAGTAAAGGGTAGGATCACTCTTACTTCTCTGGAAGCCATTTTCCTGAAAGTATCTATCAATCCTTACATACCACACTCTTGGTGCTTGCTTGACGCCATACAAAGCCTTCTTCCACTTGTAGACATTATTCTCCTTTCCTTCGACTTCAAAACCTTGTGGATGCTCCACATATACTTCCTCTTCTAAGTACCCATTCAAGAAGGCACTTTTCAAATCCATATGATGTATCTCCACTTTTTATGAGATGCTAATGAAATCAACATTCTAATGGTCTCCTATCTTGCTACGTGCAGATGTCTCTTCATAATCAACTGCATACTTCTGTGTGAATCCCTTAGCAACTAATCTTTCTTTGTGTCTTTCAACACTCCCATCACTATTAAATTTAGTCTTATAGACCCATTTGGTTCCAATCTTTTTTTTGTCACATGGAAGCTCTGTCAAATTCCAAGTGTCATTCCTTTGAATGGAATCCATCTCTTCCTGCATGGATTGCATCCAAACCTCATTAGTACACGCATATTCAAAACATGATGGTTCAAAATCAGCCTTGGCTAATAAAGAAAAATTGATTATCTCACCTATTGTGCTTCCTTCATGTGCTTGATTTTCACTTCTCTGATAAATATCACTCAATCTTCTTACTTTCTTTGTAGAACTTGGAGAAGAAGTTGGCCTTGGACTTGATGTTGAAGAAATTGATGAAGGGCTACTTGGTGGAGTTAAGCCACTAGCTACAGAAGCATTAGTTGGCTGCTCATGATCATTATCAATAATTATATCATCATTCAAAAAAAAATTTGTCTTCTGAACATGGCCTTTTTGATGACCATAAACTCCCCCTTCATAAAAAATTACATCTCTTGAGACAATAAGCTTGTTATTTAAAGGATTATACAATTTATAAGCCTTGCTTGTCTCACTATACCCAATAAAATTACATAACTCACTCTTTGCATCAAATTTTTTTATATTTTCATCAGGTACATGCACATAAGGCAAACAACCAAAAACTTTGAAATGATTAACATTAAGCCATTTTCCATACCAAGCTTCATAAGGAGTCATATTTTCCAGTGCATGTGGGGCTACAATTGAGGATGTACACTGCTGTAGCAACTGCATCTCCCCAATAAGAGTTTCTCAATCGCTTAGTTTGTAACATGCATCTTGCCATTTCAACCATAGTACAACTTTTATTTCAGCTATGCCATTCGGTTGGGGAGTTTATGCTATAGTATGTTGCCTCCCGATGCCATCCATATCACAATAACTCTTGGAAAGCTTTTGAGAAGAATTCTCCTCCACGGTTAGTCTACAAACATTTGATCTTGCACCCTCTCTCATTTTTTACAAGGGCTTTGAACTTATTGAATGGATCGAGGGCTTCACTTTTGATATTCAAAAAATATACCCAACAATTTCGTGAGTAATCATGAATAAAAGTGATGAAATATGATGACTTACCCAAACTCTTAGTCTGCATAGGACCACATATTTTTGAATGAACACGCTGAACTGGGTGATGAGCAAACTAGAAACTAATGCATGTGAGGTTAGAAACTTCAAGCTGTGAAAATGTAAATGCCCATACTTAAGATGCCATAACCAACTTGAGTCCTCATAAGCCATATTTGCAAGATTGTTGTTATGTTCATCAAACCTCAAGGGAAACATCCTATTTCTTGTCATAGGCACAAAAGTGATCACCCTATTTCCCTTATTCTTATCATAGATAGCACAAGTCTTATTCTTAAAGACTACTTTATAACTTTTCTCACATAGCTTCCCAACACTCAACAAATTATACTTCAATTGTGGAGTATAATAAATGTCATGAATACTCTTAATACCTTCTTTTGTTTGGAACTCCATAGCTCCTTTGGCAGCAACCTCCAATGATTTATCATCACCAAGTTGGATCTTGGATTTGAAATTTCCATCCTTTGCTGAAAACAACTTCTCATTCCCTGTCATATGGTTAGAGCATCCAAAATCTAGGTACCAAACATATTTACTAGTATTTTCACCTTTGACATAATATAAAAATAAGTGATCGAGAGGATACTCACCACTTTCTTAAGCATAATTATCATTTTTACCTTCTTTCAATCCACATTCTCTTTTAAAGTGGCCATACCTATTACAATAGTAACATTGAACATTTCTCTTATCAAATCTACCTCTACCTCTTCATATGAAACTACGGCTTCCACTTGAGCCACCTCTCCGTCTACCTCTTGAAGAATTTTGGCTTTTCCATTTACCTTGACCTTCATTGATTTTGGCATTATTACTGCTTGCATCTTCATTCTTTGTAATTTGTAATTTAGAGAAAAAATCTTTTTCTACACCTTCAAAATTGTCCTTCAATCTTTCTTCATGAGACATCAAAGATCCAACCAATTGATCAAACTGTAGTTTTTTGAAATCCTTACTTTCTTCCAGGATTATAGCAACATGATTCCATCTATGTGTTAAAGATATCAATACATTTTTAATTAAAACTTTATTACTTACATTTTCTCCAAATGTAGCCATTTTATTGACCACATATTTGACTCTCACACAATAGTCACTCACACTTTCAACTTCTTGCATCTTCAAATTCTCGAACTCTCACTTCAATGTCTAAATTTTGACCACCTTAACTTGATCACTACCTTCAGAAGCTTCTTGTAGAGTCTCCTAGGCATCTTTGACAGTTTTTGCTCCTTATATTCTTAGAAATAAGCTCTTATCAAGAGCTATCTGAATCTGAAACAAAGCTTGAGCATTCTTCTTCCTTGGTTCCTTTTGAATTATTGTGAGACACGCCAAAATCGAATTTCTAGGAGCCACTGAGCCATTGTGGAAAGCTACCAAAGAACGATCTATAGTGTTTGCGATGTAGAGAGGAGAACGGTTTGTTGTGTATGATCACCAAAGAAACTAGCGATATGGCTAGATTGCACATGGAAAAATGATTGATCTAGTTCTTGGGTCGATCAGTGTGCTTGTCGACGAGAAGATTTTGGGTGATTGCACGCACAGATAGGAGTTCAAGTGCTAGTCTGTAAATTGCAAGGAACACATGGATTTTGTGATCCAATCCACTCGGTGTTAAGGATCTCTATGTCCCTATCTAAATTCATTTACCAAGTTATTCGGGGAAGCACTTAAAATCGAGTCGAAGGACCAAAATTCCTAGTGTGGGCTGTACTCATTCTCAGCACAATAAAAATTCAAATTGGAGCAAACATCAGGGAAACCTCTTGCGCAACCTTGACATTGGATGGCGAAGTCCTGGAACCCTTGATCTTTTAGTTCTTTGTTTTGAGTGATCATAGAATGGAACTATTCTAGTATAAAGTGTATTTATCCTAGCCCAATCTGCATCCATCTCTAGTGATAGAATGTTGTTATGCTCTTCTTTTCCTGTATAATATTACCATTTTTGAAAGCTTCATTGATAGCACTATTCTTCTCAATTAAAAACTCCTGCAGATCTAGAAGACAATCTAGTGTCTTATGAGCAGAAGATGTCAGTTCAGAATATGCTCTGTCAATATTGTCATTGGATTTGTAGAAATAGGACTTCACAAAAGCCTGTGGTAGTTGATTATAGGATGTGAAAACCTTTAAAAAACATATCCTGATCTCAAAATCTTTGTCCGATAGAGCCTTTTGGTTCCTTACTGCTTGCCCTTTCCATATGTATTCCTCCCCATGTTCTTGCAAGCTCTTTAAAAGGTTATCTTCTTCTTCACACAGATCTATATATTCTTTTACAAGGATTTCAATTAATGTGTTTTGCAAATTGCAGTAATAATGAATTATTTTGACATGGTCACATTCTTGCTGCAAAACTGAGTTATATTGTGAATTGGTGGAGGCCATGTGTAGTCTAGAAGGGGTTGAATAATTTAGTGAGGAACGATACATTCCCTAGGTTTCCAACAGGAGAACAATGTTTATTTTTGAGAAATCAATTTATAGCCAGAAGAACGAGTCATATTGAAGATCATGTTCATGCCATCAAATTCTATTTTTTAGGAATTTTTATTTGTGGGCCAAATCTGTAGGTTGAGGGGAGAATTTATGTGGCAAGCCGCATGCTAAGTTGTGAGATCAAATTATGAAGAAAGCCATGGCTAATTCATGAAGGGAAGTGACTATATTTATATAATAGACAAATCTATTGGAAGAGCCTTGCCTAAGATTTTAATAATGCTCTCCAAAATGCACTAACCGGACTATGCTACATCTTGTTTCAATGCAAATATCTATCGCAGATCATGAGAAAGAGGAATGGTGTGCCTTTGGAAGGAGTGATTGGTAATATGGAATGATGAGTGATTTTTTTTCTTAAGGGAAGCTTATTGTTGAAATCCAAAAGTAGTAGTTTACTTTGAGGCAGCTTAAATTCATTTCAAAGTCAAAGTCAAAAATAAATTGTAATTGAGAAGTCATAATGACAAGTGAGAAAAGTGAGGGTTGATGTGAAAGAGAGGTAAAATAAATATTAAAGTTAACTTTGAAGCTAGAGCTTGGCATTATCATTGTTTTAGAGTCAGTTTTTGAAGACACTTAGATGCCAAAGAGTTCTCAGTCTGTTCTTAAGACACCTCAATGAAGACATTGTCATGATGATGTATCTTGAAGGTTAATAAAAACATATCTTTTTGTGGTTATCGTGTCCTAGATCTGCCCGAAATTGAATAAGGGGATCAAAGGTACACTCTGTGTCGTGAATGTGTTTGCATGGTTTTGGGTCGCATTCATTAAATGCTTTCTTTGTCATTTGCTTACACAAACTAAATGGGCATAAGAAACGATTAAGTATAAGCATGCTCAATCACGCTCCCGAAATCAACACTCTTGTAATCACTTAAGTTCATAAACACAAAACATCACATCATCGACTTGATAAAAGCAATCTTTGCAACAACATTTCACAACAACTAGTTCATACCATCAAGTTAAGGACACTACACACTCAAGCAATTCAAGTCCAAATGACATCAACATTATGAACACTTTGTGTATCACTTGCAATGTTTTAATTGAATTGTCCAGGTGCATTTTCGATTGTAATTGACATTCTCGTTTGCTTTGTTAAAGTGCACCACTAAGTCAAGTCATTTGTTACTTGAACATTGAATTTATAATTTGTCATTTGGGTGCATTTTTCACAGTGTTCGACACCCATCATTTTTCAGCACATTCAGTGCATCACTAAGTCAAGTAATCACCCAAGAGTTCAAGACAACAAGTGTTTAAAGCAAGTACAACAATCATCAACAAGAAAGCACGTCATTAAAAACAATCAAACAAACAAGTATTTCAAGTAAAAAAATCAAGCAAGTGAGCGTGTTCATAAAATAATCAAGAAAGCAATCATCATCAAACGAGCATGAATTCTAATCTTCAAGTAAGCGTCAAAACAAGCATGTGTCTACAACAAGCACACTAAGATCAAGTGAGCGTGTCAGGTAACCAAATCAAGTGTGACAATTCAACACACAAGAAGCGAGCCTGTGTAAAGATCATTATAGCATTCACAAGTTTCCTTTCAAGCAAAGTGATCGTTATCAATCAAGTGTCAAGTCAACAATTCAACCAAGTGTTTAAAGCATCAGCAATCAACAAACAGTACAAGTGATCATGTCATTTCAGCGATCAACTCACGTGTGCAATTTTCAAACATGACTTCTCCACCGAGCGAGATTGCCTTCAAAGTAAGAAAGAAAACATGGCGACACACATTCAACTGTCCCAAATTCTTCACAATTTAATGTTATCATTAGCCAATGACATGGTGCACACCAACAAAACCACTCTTCCTGACATTCAAGTGCATCTTCAACATGCACATGAAATGATTGAGTTCCTTCAACTAGAATCGCAACAGTAGAGAATTGAATTACAGGAGAAGCGTTTTTCTTCCAAGTCTTTTAAAGATACAACTGATCATTCGAACTCATTCATCCAACTAGATTCAAGTGTTGAAGTTTTTCCAGTGCAGCTTTCTTCCAAACCCATCATCAAGCCATGGGAAGAAATCCAAAGTAATCGAAATCGATGTGGCTTAGGATATGTCAAAAATGATGACAACTTACATATCCCTAATTATTCAAAGCATATTCAGTTCATTAGTGCCAGATTACTTGAACATATCACCTCAATAAGTTCTTTGGAAGTTGCAGACAGAGATCAATGCACACAAACTGAAAGTGCAGACAAACAGAAATGCATGCAAACTCAAGTTGCGGACAAACAAAAATGTGCTCATTGTCAATGAATCACTCATCTAGAAGATCCATGTTTTGATCTCCATCCTTGTAGCCATTGTGGGAAGTCCAGTCATACATCAGATAAATGTTGCAACCAACGATAGTCAGCCAGATTGAAGATAAATTATTCGTGGATTGATCCCTGGGAATGGTCATCTACAACCAGAAGATTGTACAAGTTTTACAATCGGATTCACTCACACATATTGTAACCAACAGTCAAATGACGATGGTACTCTCATGCAATTGAACAAGGGAGTACAATAGTGAAACTCTCCTACACTGAAGGGGGGAAGTTCCGATATCAAATATTGATGATTGTCTCTCCTTTTAGCAGACAAAGGGGAGAAAATGTTAATGAAATTGACAAGTGATTGTCAAACTGAAAGTCTTGACAACATCAACGAAGTAGCCAGTGGGCATCTTCAAATTAGCCAGTGGGAATCAACAATAAAAGTTTTAGTGAGCCATTTTTCAAAGATAGCAAAAGCAATAGTGAGTTGTTTTTAAAATTCATCAGCTAGTGGGCGATCATGATCAGCAAATATGGTAGTGGGCATTCATCAAATTATGTCAGTGGACACAGGATGTTGTTTTCAAGCAAAGGATAGTTGGATCCTTTTGCAACTTGGCACATGATGGAGTTGTCAAGCATCATTCAAAGATGAATCAGTCATGTAGCTGACTCATAGTTTCTTCATATTGCAGTTTCTTTAGCATCTAGATTTAGCATTTTTTTCAGGCAAATGATTTTTGAGGAGCAACTTGAGAACTTGGAAGATGGTTACTTGTTCTTTTCGGATTTATCATTGAGGGGGGGAATGTTAGCCTCACTCTCTTAAAAACAATTATAAATCCAAATAAAATAATTAATTAAATTAAATCATGAGATTTAGTTCCTCAAACTAGGGAGTTTAGTTAGGATGAGAGATTCTCTCCAATTAGTTCTCCTAGATTAGTGGTTGTTGAGAAAATCTCTCAACCAAGTTTGTTCAAGATAGATGCACTATCTCGAGATAACTTCCTCATGTATTTATATGTATCATAAACATTATTTTAATAATGAGCGAATGAAAAATATATGAGCATGATAGGCCACATGATGGCTCTTTTCCTTTTTCGCCAGTTTGTCTTTTGTGTGTTGCTGGTTTGATATTATTGTGTGTTAATTTTCATGTGTTTAATATGGTTGAGTGGTTTCAACATTTTCTACATCTGCATTATTAAGATTCTCATAAGTAACACACTTTCCTTGTGAATTTTGCTGCAACACCTTGCTTGGTATAATATACTTTCTGCAACCTTCACAAAATTGTTTCCAACTATCATATCCATGAGCCAATAACTAATATTTTACCTTTTCTTACCATAGCTAGTACTTTGCAACAATCAGGACATATACTTCTAGAGGATTCATAAAAAAAAAAAACTTTTACCAACACTCCAACCGAGATATACTCTTCAACAATTAAGATGCAACCAAGAGCCCTGACACTGATACTAATTGTTGGAAGTGTGGAAAATTATGTGATAGGGGTGAATCAATATTCTGTCCATATACAAATAATTTCCTTTCATTTAAAACTTTGATTCATTCATTTACTAATGACACACCATAATATATATAGCAACACATCTATGCACAATATCCTAGTAGATTACGGATGCATAGCCAAGTAAATCATCAACAACATAAAAATGTCAAGGAAAATAAGAAAACATCATAAACAAATCATCACACAAGGGAACCTCATATATTAGGTCGAAAACCAAAATGGGAAAAACCACTACTATTGTTGTGTTTGTATTATATTTTTATTATCATAAAAAATTTGCTCTTTATATATCCACTAGTCACCACTAGTGAGCAAGCCACTACTTTTTAAGCATGCAAGTCGCCACTCACTCAAGAGCCACCATTTCCACAAAAAATGTAGACTACCACCTGCTAAAGGCCACTACCTTTACTAGTTTTCTGGTGGAGGTCCAAGTTGTACGAAAGCCTCTATTTGCAACATTGAAGCCTAAACCTTCAAACCTTAGTGGACCTATTTTCAAACAAAGACATATGATCTATCAATACAATAAATGTGAGCCTCAACTCAAGGATTATGACCACTACTATTATACCTTTGGGGCCTACGACCTGCCCTCATCTCGGTAGACATGGTTTACAACAATGGGATTGAACCTGGGATCTCTTGGTCCTCGATGTTTGAACTTGGAATCTCAAGGAACATAATATTTTTCCAAATGAGCTAACCGATGGGAGGATATTACACATTTCATTCTTATTACTTTTATTTTGAAGCAATTTATTTTTATCACTTTCAATTACTTCTCTCTTTGAGCACGTTTGTATGTAATCCGGTGAGTAATAACAAACTAAACGAATTAGGAGAATGGTGGAAGGATCAAAAGTAACAATGGTTGGAGTATCTAGCCAAAGAAGTTGATAATCCCATTGTGTGATTCTTCTCTCCAACTTCATCAAAATTCCAAGGTCGATGTACTATGCAGGGAATATGAATATAGTTACTACCAACCTCCACATATGTTATCCAATAATATAATTCAAATGCTATATATTATTGTTATTATTATTATTATTATATAAATATTTTAATTAAAATAATAATTCATGATAGTTTTATAATTCACATGATACTAGTAGTTTCCAAACGTTACTATTATAATTGATTCCCACCATTATAATTATAATTGTTGGAACTATGACTAAATATATAATATTACCACTAAACATGAATTTCTTTCTAGGTAACACCCTCATTATTAAAAGGATCACTAATTGAGTTGCCTTGCTATGCCTTAATCGACTAAATATTTAAATATATCATTTTGATTAATTTTATTAATATAAATTCCAAAAAATATACATTTTTATAATTAAGTTTATATAGTTTAAATGCAAATATAAACTTATAACTAAAAAATATTGTAAATAATTACAATTTACTATTAATTTTCTATTGATAATAATAAAAAGAAAATGTAAACTCATCCATTCCCTAAATGCATAAAAAACAAGTCCGCATAGAACACATATATCAAGATCATATTGGCGGCAATATATTCATTTGAATCTCATTGAGAATAGAACATAGGAAAAATAAAATGGTGCCCTTTTCTAAACATTCAAGAGTTCAAGAGTGATACAATTTTAAAATTATTAATAAAATATTATATAAGTTTAATTTAACTATATATGTGCTATATTTAATAGTAATAGGGTTTATGTATGATATTAAGTTTATATCTTATTTGATATTAAGTATAAACTATATATATATTGGTAAATATGTCTTTTGTTATGAAAGTAATGGTGCATGACTGGGTTTTGTAATTCAAACTATAATAGCACCATTTAAGTGTATCATGTAGGGAAGTAGTGCAGCACAATTAAATAGTCGCAATATGTAAATGTGATTGATGTTATTGTACATGAATATAATTAAATGGATAATACACTAAATTTGGTTTGTGGGTTTAGAGGTCTTAGTTTGTCTATGATTCATTTAATTGACAAAGATCAAAGATCACTAAAGTTGAACCCTTCTCAAGATAATTCATTAAATTTATAATTTTTCGTCAACTCGTACATTTTACGTGAAAGTCAAACAATATTTTTAATAAGTCACATTCACCACTATTACCTTTATGAATTTTTATGGGTTGTGAAAAAGTTAATTTCTTTTGAATTGCTCTAATTTTCATCTCGTGTGTTTTATCTTCTAGCCTCCACATCGACATTTCTTTACTTATGTAGCATGTACACTCACAACATTTATCCAAACTTCATATGGAACATCTCTATTTCCTCCTAGTAATTAATTTCTTAAACAATAAGAAATGTAGACTAGGAAGAAATATTTTGATGCTGATTATGTAAGACTAAGGATGTTTTTGATGTAGACACCCTTGATAAAAAAATACGAATGTCTAGCTCATTTTCACTAGTGACATGCCCACAAAGTAATATAAGCCATTGAAGGCTATCCAATTCCCCCTCTATAATTCCCAACACATCCTTTTATTTATGGTCTTCTAAATGACTAAATAGTCAAAATGATCTCCACCTTGGAACTTCCCACTAATCCTCTTTGCCAATATTTCTTCCATTCCTTTAGTTGGATTCGCTAGAAATTGTCCCTCGAATGATTTGATGTTTCCTACTTTAACATGTGTTTCTCGTTCATAAAACTCATATACTTAAGAAACATAAAATATTGGAGAAGTATCAAAGGACCACAAATCCAACTTGTTTAAATGATTGTAATTTTTTGTCATAATCTTACATGTACCAATTTTATTGTTCTTGAGTTTGTTGCACATGCCTTCGGGAAATATATCCTTCCTCAAATGCATAATCACCATATTTCTCTCTTCAAAAACCCTCAACCTCCCACTAAAATTTACTTTTTTCTCATATCCATCATTACTCAATTGTAGCTTCTTCCAAACCTACTCATGTTCTCATAGATGGATTTTACAAAACTATTTTCACTAATGTTTCTTTTATCCTTGATTTTCGACAACTTCACAAAGTCAATGGCACCCTTTGGAGATGTACCATATACTACCCAAAATGGACTCTTGATAATGATTCTATCCATGGAATGTTGTAAACGATATAACTCCATTTATTTCGAACCATACGTCTCAACATATTTCCTAAACTTTGATTAAATACCTATATATGACCATCTATATACATATACTGAGTTGTACTACAATTTTAAACTCATATTCTTCTAAATATTTGTCAAAACACTTCCAAGGGATTGAGTACCTAAATTTGAAGTGATTCTCTTAGGTAGCCCAATGCAACTTCATAATTTCTTGAAAAATTAACACAACTACATGTGTAGTAGCACTAATCTTCTTGCATGATATGAAATGTACCATCTTAGAAAATATGTCCACCACCACTAGCACTAAATAATAGCCTATTTGTGTCATGGGTAGCAGCAAAATGAAATCCATGCTCATGGATTCCCATAACTTCTTAGGTACTAGTAAAATATTTCTTCCTTCCAACATTTAACACTATAACATTCAACAAATTTCTTGGCATTCATGTTGATGCTAGACCAAAATAAAATTTCATAGAGACAAATTCCTTGATAGTATCTATTGAAAAATTTCCATACAAGCCTCAACCATGCAATTGTCTACTTATGTTCAAAATATACAAGTTTTGACTCCTAAATGAGGATATCGCTTATATGGGGAAATCCGTATATGAAATACTATTCATAACCCATGGTTCTTTGTAAGCTCCCCATGGATTTGTCAAATCTATATATTTTGTGTATATCTCTTTCATGTTATCTAAACTTAAAACCTTAAACAACAATATATTCAACAACATTTTTCTCCAACTTAGTTGATCCATATCCTTATTAGGCTGATAATATCAATGTTTTCAAAAAAATGTGTATCCTTACAAAAATTCCATCCATTTCAAATGCTTCCTTTGATATTGTCTTAAATATTTATGTACTACATCACCTTATGATAATAAATAGTGTCTCAATTCCTTCAAGTGTGAAAAATGACATAGAATTATTGATTATAAACAAGTATGTTTTGTTGGCAGTATTGTATTTATCAATAATAATGATCTTCACCTACCATATTAACCTAGAACAACTTCAATGGTTGAACCACTTACACCATAATCTACTTAAAACATCTTTTTGAAATTTGGAAGTGCCAACACTAGCTACTCAATTACTTCTTCAGGGATTGAAACACCATGATACTACTTCTCTCCAATGGAAGGCTCCCTTCTTCATACACAATGAGTGGTCCACGGGTCTAGCTAAATTTTGTGATAAAATTCAATCAATTATTTCTAAACCATTGAAACTCCTTGCATGAAGTGTACATCTAGGAACTAGCCATTGTGAAAATATTTTCACCTTTTCATGATCCAACTTTTAACCCTAGTGGAAACCGCAGAACCCAAAAAAACCAAATCTTCTTGCATGTATGTAAACTTCTTCAATATAATTTTAAAAAAAATCAAATTAAACATTTCCAACACTTGATTCACTTGATCCAAGTGCTCTAGATATGATTAAAATCAAAGACTCATAAAAATAATGAACGACAAATTGGTTAGTCCAAATGGAATAAACAACCATTCAAACCATACCTCATTTTTCTTGAACATTATCTTTCACACTTCATGTTACCTTATATATATTTTTTGGTATTCACTTTTCAAATTTATCTTTGTAAATTACTTTTCCTTAATTAAGCAACCCATGCGGTCCTCCATTGTTAGTAAGAGAAACTAATTGTTGATAATATTGGCTTAATAACTTGAAAATATATGCACATTGATTCAAGTGGATATTTATGGCCACCCACCTATTCCACTTAGATACCCACCATTGTTTCTTTCAATTTTTCAGTTTCCTTAATTGTAGCATAATTTACTATTTTGGGAAGTTTTTTGGGTCCTAAACTTCTGAAGTCGTTTTGAGGCTCTAAACAATGTTTTTTTTTAAATGGGCATATATGGGTTGTTGATTCACATTTGTAGCCAAAATTTCTAGTCGTCGGACATATCGTTCTGACAAGGTATCGTGTGCATCAGGAAAAGATTGTAAAATTACAACCCCGAGGAGTTGAGGCACCAATTTACCCCAACGAGGCCCAAAATTTTGGCGTTTCATCTCCTATATATAGGTTTTTGGATGTTTAAGGTCTTCCATTGTTTCACAATAATAAATAGGCGTTCGAGCCTCATTGTAACATGGTTCAAAGGGATGTAGCTGCCACATCTCTTCTTAGAGATAAACTACCATCGCCCAAGCTAGTTTATTTCCATTCTATATGTAAGCATATTTCAGTTCATTGATATTAATGAAATGAAGTGTTATTTTTGCTGCAACTCTATAATTATGGTTATAGATGTATTTTGTTGCATTCTTGTTTAAGTTCGGATCACACATCCACCATTCACCACACTTCTTTAATATCAATATCGCGAAAACAACACGACAACTTAAACTTTCTTATATAAACCTCTTTTCAAGTAATTGTTGCACCTATCTATTTAGTAGTTCAATTTCCATTAGACTCATTCAATAAAAAAACCTATTAGGTATATTTGACCATGGAATCAGGTCAATTTAATATGAAATAATTCTCATTGGAGTTATTACCATTGACATACCATCTACAACAATATTTTACAAAGTCATCCAACAACTGTCAACTATTTATTAGCACATGAATCTTTTCCTCATCTTCATGTGCCTTCTTTGACATCATGGCCAAGCATAATTTTTTCTTTTTCTATTCCTTTAATTTTTTTTTTGATAAACACAATATTACTCAATCACATTTCTTATGAGGACTTCCAATGTCACTGCAATCCATCACCATTGTCTCATATTCTGCCATTCACTCCACCCTACAGTAGTGTGCATCCGTATTAAAATCATACATATTTTCCATTCCAAGATAGTTATAATTAAACAAACTTGGTCTTCCAAGAAGCACATGATATGCATGTATCTTAACCACATTAGGTGATAACTGGTCACTAAAGTCCTTGATATAAAAAATAAGCAAGTAATCCCCAACCATGGTGGTTTATTGACCCTTATATATCCATGAAACTGGATATGAATTGGCATGAGACATTCAAAATTTTTTATTCTTGATCAACTCCATGGACACCAAAATTTGTGTAATTTTTCAACTTATTATCAAATTGCAATATCTACCTTGAACCTTGCATTTAGTTTTGAAAAATATCTTCTTCTATTCGAAGTTCCTCCACTGTCTTCATTTTAGGCTTAAACAACACACTTTTGAATATATGTTTTTCACCTTGTCCATAATGAAGTACTACAACATTTTTCCCCACAAATCATGCCTCATCTTTCTATGTGACATGAGTCTTCGTCTAACTCCTTCTTCCTATATTGTGCTTCTCTAGGTATTTAGTTTCCTTTTGTACTTCTATTCCAGATTTTATTACCCTTTCCTCTTCCATATATTCGACTTATTCTATCATGGCCATTTCCTTTTGCAATCTCACCATTGGATGCTTCAAATTTTCTCCATTCACTAGACAATCTTCTTGCATCTAATACCCTTGTAATGCCTCTAATACCTTTTTGTTTGTAGTTCTACTACCACTTCCTATTCAACTTTTCCTTTACCTTCAAATCAATTTAATATGCTTTTTCCATAGTTTTGAAATGATTGATACTCATTTGAACTTGAATTTGGAATTTCAGCTCATTGAAATACTTCACAATCCTTTAATTACTCTATCTCTATACCTCATATTCTAACTGAAAATTTGAAGAACTCTTTAGTTTCCTCCTAGAAATAAGTTCCTCTTTGCCTCAAATTCTATTTTTTTACATAAACTTTATTGATAATCAAGAAGAAGGAACTTCTCCTTGTCCTTTCTCGTCATTTTCTTCTAGTTTCTCCATATTGTCCTATTTCTTGTTTGATATATATTTCTACATAAAATGCCACTTGATTGTAAGATTCCTTTTTACTTTATTATTACAAAAAAAAACTCTCTCAAGGTCTTGGAATTTTTCATACTCAAAGTATCTATTGAAACAACTTATCTCATCAATTAGATTCTATGCTTTCAAACCACCATCATAGCAAGAAAATTTCACCCTTGAATTACCTCTATCTTTTAGAAATGTATTCAAATATAACATTGGGTCTTTCTCATCATAATTTTGTTTTTCCTCTATCTCATCTCCTAATTTTGAATCCACGTGACTTCAAAAATTTTATTTCTTCCATTATCAAATTCCTTGAATATCCTTCTCATTTTTCTAATTTCCAATTCCTTGAACCTCCTTAGCTTACTTTTCTTCATGACTATAAGCTTGGGAGTTGTCTTGTGGTCCTCAAGTAGACTACCATCCATGGGCCTTTTTCGTAGCACTTCCAACACTATTAGCCAATAGCCATGATCTAGAATAACCCTATATTAGGCTTGTTTGTTTTGAAATTTCACATGAATCAATCTTGTGAAACCGAAATTTTAGAAGCTAATTAGTTATGATAATTATACAATTTCTCAGCTAAATCTAAACTTGTCTTTCAATTACTGAATGACTAAGTTTTACAATTCACTATCGTAGTTACAAATTTGGATTAACACTATTAGAGTGTATCCACTAAGAAATTAATGTACTTATTCACTAGTCACTGAGCTATATATGGAAATAATTAATAATGTAATGAACTTTAGAAAAAATGAAAGTGATATAATCAAGCTCTTTATTCAATAGTATGTCAAATTCAGTCTATGGAATATAATATGGAGGTATTAATTTCTCCAAAATTCATTCAATTACAAACCAGAAAGATTATATTGTAAATTGCTCTCAAAGTCTAGAGAGAAAAATAGTATTCAATTTCCTCTTATTTTGCTACAATTAATTAGAGCTAAACTCCTCTCTAAGCCAATTCACAAAATTTATAATTTTCTCTCAACTTATAATTTATTGTGGAACTCAAACTTCTGCAATGATTCACACCCATCACTAGTACCTCTACAAATTCCTAGGGGCAGAACATGGTTAATTTCTCTTTAAATACTCTCAATTTACACTCGTGTTTTATTTTTTTGGATTCCACAATAATACATGGATTTGTAGAAAAGGAGTGGGAGCCCAATGGTCTTTACTTTTGTAATAATTGCACTCTCATTTTGTATGGAATGATGATTAAGCTTCATAGAATACCTCTTCTATAATAATGGAAACCTCCTTACTTTCTCATACTAAATAAACTAATTAAACCACAAGAAATTTATATCAAAAGAAAAAATAATTTGATGTCAATTATTAAGACCAATAAAGCTATTGCATCAAGTAAGACTTAAAACTACGTCTAGTTGTCTACAATGTTATATTCCTCACAAGTAGTTAGATAATTTAAGAATCCAAAACCTATAGGCATTAGGAGGAGTGAAAGTTTTTCCTCTTATTTACCAACACCAATGGGTTATTTTAAGTGACGTGGTTTCCCTTGAAAACGAATGATGTATTAACTTGCATTCATGAATAGTATCTCATGATAATTATCTTCATCACAAATGGATAACTCAGTTATCCTTAGGGAAACCAATACTTGAAATATAAATAAAGGAAAGAAAAATAACTAATATATTGTTAGGTCCCTACATTACTAGTGATTCCCCCATTACTATTGTCATTGTATCCCTTATTTTTATTGTTGTTCCCCTATGGTCCCCATATTGTTATTATTGTTCCCCATAGGATCCCTCTATTGTTATTTTTGTGTCATTATATTATTATTGTTAGGTCGGCTTGGTTATATTGTGACCCCTTAGACTCGTATATATAGAAAGGAGGTTGTCATTTGAATCATCCAATAATTGTTCATTTGTGTAAGGTAAAGGAGGTTACCTCCTTGAAGAGGCTAAATTCTAAGGCATTGATCTATCATTTCTATATTTTCGCGAGCTGGTTTCATAACATTTAGTATCAAAGCATTGGATTCTAGTGTTTTGCTTCTCCAAACAAGACATCGTGGAATTTTCGCTATAACTTTTTTCTGCGACGTTTAAGAAGCTAAAACAAAACCCATTTGCAAATAAAGCGTGCTGCGCCTCCGATCCAAATTTCAGATTTTGTCTCATTATATTTTGGGAGATATGATATGAGGAAGTTAGGGTTTTTCCAAGCTCTAAAATCTCATTTGAAACAGATCATCGTGGAATTTTCACTATAACTTTTTCACTGTGAAGTTTTAGAAGCTAAAATAAAAAACCATTAGAGAAGAAATTAGTCTAAACCTCGTCTTTGAATTCTAGATCTTGTCTTGCTATGTTTCCGTAGATATAATTTGAGGATGTTAGGGCTTTTGTAGACCCCCGGATTACATTCCAAACAGGTCACCTTGGGAAAATCATCATAACTTTCTCTCTGAGCATTAGATTCAATTTTCGTAAGAAGTTACAGAAGGAGGACAAATTGTAGTTGTTTTGGGTGGAATTTTCAGAACCTAAGGTTGAAACAATGACCCTTGGCACATAATATAAGTTCTCTCTATTAAACCAGTCTATACTCAGGTCATGGTGGGAGATTTGGCATAACTCTTCATTGGAGAATCCAATATTGATCAGACCTGTGGGGTTAGAAATATTACTCAGAGGGTTACCACAGGAAGAAATTTTAGACCTATGATATCAAAAATTGCAGAGATACATAAAATTCAATATCGAGCTCCTATAAAGTGAAAAATGTGTGTAGTTTTTTTAAAATTTTTTCATAAGATTGGTTTGAAAAATTACTTTGAAGGAATTCAAAGGGCATAGTGAAGAATTATGATCTGTAATTGATACCCTAATGAAAGAAAATGGAAACACCTAGTAAGAAACGTGAAATCTCTAGCATGACTCATGAAGAAGAGGAAGAAATGCAACATGATATACCAAAATTATGAGACCAAGTGCAATCGATTTCACTTGCACAAAAAGTTTAAAGAAAGGTGTGGAAGCTAATATGGATGGTTTAAAGAAAGCCGTGGAAGCTAATATGTATGGTTTAAAGAAAGGCATAGAAGCTAAGATGAATGACATGGAAGCTAAGATGGATGACATGGAAGCTAAGATGGATGATTTAAGGAAAGGCATGGAAGATTTGCAGACAAATTTGAAGATAGATTTGACAAAGTTTCTACAAGAAATGCTTGCTAATGGCAAAAGGGTAGTAAAGGAAACTTGTGATGATAACAAAATAAATGTTAGTCATGATTTTGTAGACTCTAACATTGGATCAAAGAACCACCATGTTCCAAATATTGATATGACGAAGTTTGATGGCAAGGATCCCAGAACATGGATACTACAGATGGAGCAATTTTTCGATCTCCATAATGTGAAAAACACACAAAAGGTATGCATTACAACTTTATATTTGGAACCAAATCAGTTTGTGTATCAATGGCTTTTCTCTAGTAAGCAAATTGTCGATTGGGATATTTTTACAAATGAAATGATAGCACATTATGAGGATACAAAAAGCAACACTTTTTTTAGCCGATTGATAAATCTCAGAAAAAGGGTTCAAAGATGGAGCATATTGAGGACTTCCAAAAATTGAATATAAGGGTAAAATATATTCTAGTAGAGCATAGGATTGATGTGTTCATAGGGACTTTAAAAGATAACATCTAACATGAGGTTCAGCTTTGGGAACCAGATTCGTTGGAGAAGGAATTTAGGTTTGAAATAGAAATGGAAAGCAAAATTATGGCAACAAGAAAGCCTACCACTCACAATCATAAATACGGAATTATTACTGCCCCTAGCCATCCACAACCTACAAGGTTGACACGACAACAATTAGAATTGTGATAGAAAATACACTAAAGGTCATAAGTGTGCTGAGAAGAAATAATTTTACATAGATTGTGAAGAGGAGGAAGAAAAGGAACAAGAAACATCAAAAGAAGAGGATATACACCAAGAAAAAACCCTAGAAAAATAAGAAATGAATCCTACCATATCCTGTAATGCATTGGTTCGAATTACCACTCCTCAAACTATCAAGATAGAAAGGCATATCAAGGAGAAAAAGGTAATATTGTTGACTGATTCTGGAAGTACCCATAATTTTATTCATTGTAAGATAGCCAAGGAATTGAATTTCTTCCTATATCCAGCACCAGAGTGTCAAATGATGGTTGCAAGTGGAGGAACCATAAATTGCTCAGTAAAGTGCCATAATATCAAGTTATCCATGGGAGAATATGTATTGAATAGCCCAATGCTTTCCATTCCAATGGGTGGTGCTGATGTTGTACTATGAGTCCAATGGCTACAATCCTTGGGTACAATAGCTTTTAATTTTAAAAGAAAATTCATGAAATTCTAGTGAGAAGGAAAGGAAGTTGAATTAAGGGGTATCACAGGGAATAGCAACAATAATCAGCTCTAACGGAATGAGAAATATTCTAAAGAAAGGACGAGGCATAATTGCCCAATTATGTTCACTAGAGTTTCCCACATCGAAATCATCCATTTCTCTAGGTCTCCAAAACTTATTGGACAATCATTCCAAGGTATTTGAGACTCTTAAAGGCCTCCCACCTATTCATGATCATGATCATGCTATTAAAATCATTCAAGAAAGTGTTCCTCCAAACATTAGGCCTTATAGATATCCCTATGTCCAAAAGAGTGAAATTGAGCATATGGTTCCAAAAATACTAGAGGATGGTATAATTCAACCTAGTCAAAGTTGTTTCTATGCTCCAGTAGTATTGGTTCACAAGAAGGATGGATCATGGCGCATGTGTCCAGATTATAGGGAGCTCAACAAGCTCACTATTAAAGATAAATTTCCCATTCCTATCATTGATGAACTATTGGATGAATTGCATGGATCAATTTACTTCACCAAATTGGATCTTCATTCAGGATATCATCAAATCAGAATGAAGACTAAAGACATTCCAAAAACAACATTTAGAACATGTGAGGGTCATTTTGATTTTTTGGTCATGCTTTTTGGCCTTACTAATGCACCTTCTACATTTCAAGGTTTGATGAATTCCATTTTCGAGCCCTTCCTAAGAAAATTTGTGTTATTATTTTTTGATGATATACTAATCTACAAAAAGACTTGGAAGGATCATGTCCAACATGTTGAGATTGTGCTAAAACTTTTGGAGGAGAAACAATTATATGCAAAAACCTCCAAATGTTTCTTTGGAGTACAAGAGGTGGAATATCTGGGTCATATTGTATCTCATGAAGGTGTTAATGTAGACCCTACCAAAATTAAAACCATTAAGGAATGGAAAATCCCCACATCCATAAAGCATCGACAAGGATTTCTCGATTTGACACAATATTATCACAAGTTTGTCGAAAATTATGGGTGAATAGCAGCACCTCTAACAACATTATTGAAGAAATATGCATTTTCATGGACTCCAGAAGCAACAAGGGCCTTTGAACATCTTAAAGAGGAAATGTTCCAAGCACCAGTCTTAGCTACATTGGACTTCACAAAAACCTTTATTGTGGAATGTGATACCTCAAGAAATGGAATTGGTGTTGCTTTAATGCAAGAAGAAAGACCCATTTCTTTTGAAATTCGTCCAATCAAACGAAGGTATTTACACAAATCTATTTATGAGAGGTAAATTTTGGCAATACTACATGCACTTAAGAAATGGCGACCCTACCTAATGGGAAGACACTTCAAGGTAAAAACAAATCATGATAGTATTAAATATTTTTTAGAATAAATATTATCTTCAGAAGAGCAGTGAAAATGGGTTACAAAGATGTTGGGTTATGACTTTGAAATCATCTACAAAAAGGGGCAGAAAAATGTTGTGGCATATGCACTCTTAAGAAAGGATGAGGATGTGGAAGCATTTATTTGCGCCATTTCTATTATCCAACCAGATTGGATAAACAAAGTAGGGGATGAATGGAACAGTGACGAGGAAGTGTGGGAAATCATTCAAAAGATAGAAGATCCTAGTACATCTAATACATTTAGCTAAAAAAATGATTCGTTATGGTACCAGGATCAGTTATACCTATGTAAGAATTCCCAACTCAAACAAAAGATTCTTAGGGAATTGAACACCTCTCCCTTAGGACGGCACTCAGGATTTCTAAAAATCTACCAGAGGGTTAGGAAGGATTTTTTTTGGATGGCCTTAAATTGGATATTCAAATGTTTGTGGCGGAATGCTTGGTTTTCCAACAAAATAAAGTTGAAACAATTAAGACCCTAGGACTATTACAACCTTTATCCATCCTAAGAAAATTTTGGGAGGAGGTTTCAATGGATTTTATCACAAGTTCACCCAAGTCTGAAGGAAAGAGTGTTATCATGGTGGTAGTTGACAAACTTACCATGTATGCACACTTCTATGCATAATCTCATCCATTTAAAGCAAGTACAACTTCTAATGCATTTATGGAAACAATTCAAAAGCTACAGGGAAACCCAAAGATTATTGTAAGTGACAGGGATCCCATTTTCATTGGAAACTTTTGGACATAATTATTTTCTTGTCTTGGTACTCAGTTAGCTCATAGCTCATCTTATCATCCTTAATATGATGGGAAAACTGAGATAGTAAACAAATGTTTGGAAGGATATCTTCGTTTCTTTGTATCTAATAAACATACACAATGGGTCAAATGGTTGCCTCTCACTGAATCGTGGTTGTTGGGTCTGAAATGCAGATGCAAATTAGAGTTTCATTTACTATCAATTTGGGTAAGTAAACTTCGATGATCATGTAATATATATGGGCTTAGAGACAAACTAAACTAAGCTAGGTGAAGAAATGCAAAATCTCCCTTACAGGAGGTCTTTCATTCGGATCTCCAACAACTATTTAGTCATTTAATCAATGAAATATAAAGTAATTGTGACAAGTGTAATAAATATTAAAGCTCACTTACAAGAGACTGTTCATTAATATTTCTAATCATATTAATCAACAAAATATTTAAACTAATGAAATTAAAGCACTTAAACCTAATTTTGATTGATTGCATGAAATATTAAAGCTCTCTTACAAGAGATTATTCATTTATATCTCAAGCATATGAATCAGAAACTTAAACTAATGAAGTCAAGCATTAAATAACAAATCTGATTAATTGAAAGAAGCATTAATACTTTCTTACGAAAGGTCATTCGTTAATATTTCAAACATATGAACAAATAATTTAATCTAATAAAATTCACAAACAAACATAAAATGAAAGTTTACCGAAACAAAACGCGCATGCAAGTGAGGCAATGGGGGCCCTCCATAGCTCCACAATCACACCTAGAAAGAAGTCAAATGTGGAAGAAAATCCAATCCACTTTATTTATCATCAATTGCAAATTGCAATTACAAGCTTCAATTTCTACATTGCAAGAGGTTCTAAACTCTACATTACAATGATTCTAAAATCTAAAATTACAAATGCAGGACTAAGTCTCTAAGTTCTAAAAATTAAGATTACAAATTAAGGAGATAACACTCTTGTTTATACAAAAGTTATGATAACACACTCATAAATGTGGATCCACTTTTCCCTCTTCAAATCCAGATATTTATCAACCAATGGTGACACATAACCCTATCCTCCATGATCTTCTCCTTGATGTCCATGATCTTATCCATGAGGTCCATGATCTCCTAAAATTTAAATTTGAACATAGAATACCACATAAGGGTGCCTTAGAAGCTTCCTTTGTACCTACATGTCAACAAACTCATTCTAACTGTTAGGTATAAGTATATGAATATTATTTTCTAAAGTCTAACCATAAATTCTCTTAAAAATACTAAGAATTAATAATGTTTTGGAAAACAAAATGGTAACCCATTTAATGATGAAAGTGAAGCTAATGTGATGACATGGTGGTTGAATAGAGGTGAGGAAATGTGTGAATGGAGAGAAAGTGGATGTATTTTAAGGATAATTTTCAGGCCCAATAGTGGCATAACACTTCCTTCCATATTGCAACAAACATGACCCCATTGATGGCACTTTATGGATATCATCCACCATCCATCGCATCATATTTAAGATAAAATTCTAAGTTTCAAGCAGTGGAAGATCACATCAAGCATCAGCAAGAAGCTCTCCAACTCTTAAAGGATAACCTCACCTTGGCACAGAATAGAATGAAACAGCAGGCAGATCAACATCGCAGTGAATGAAGTTTTGATGTAGGTGATTGGGTAATTCTATGGCTACAACCATATAAGCGAATGTCCCTCAAGAAAGCTACGAAGGATAATAAATTATAATCAAAGTATTATGGTGCATACAAGGTGTTGCAAAGGATAGGTACTATGGCACACAAATTGGAGCTTCCTACAGCTTCCTGAGTGCACCCAGTTTTCATGCTTAAAGAAGGTTATAGGTGACAAGCTTCCAGTTCAAAAAATATTGCCAGAACTTGATGAGGAACAAAAAATCATATTGGAACTTGAAGCAATCAAAGAAACAAGAACTTGACAACTATGAAATCGATCAATTTCAGAGTCTGTCATCAAGTGGAAGAACTTACCCATTGAAGATTCCACATGGGAGGATGAAAATTTTATACAGAAGCATCCAGGACTACTCAAGTGTTGAGGACAACACCTTTTTGAAGGATAGGGGCATGTTAGGTCCCTATAATACTAGTGATTCCCCCATTACTATTGTCATTGTATCCCTTATTGTTATTGTTGTGCCCCTATTGTCCCCATATTACTATTATTGTGCCCCATAAGATCCATCTATTGTTATTTGTGTGCCTTTATATTATTATTGCTAGGTCAATTTGGTTATATTGTGACCCCTTAGACTCCTATATATAGAAAGGAGGTTTTGTCATTTGAATCATCCAAGAATTTTTCATTTGTGTAATGTAAAGGAGGTTGCACCTTCGAAGAGGCTGCATTCTAAGGTGTTGATCTATCTTTTCTATCTTTTTGTGAGTTGCTTTCATAACATATATATCACCAAAGTAAGTAGATATTAACTATATATTTATCATGATTAAAACAATTATTTTTTTTTAAGTTGAAAAAAATTGAGATAAAAGTATGCCATTCTAGGGAATTATCCCTCTTAGTGTAACATAAATGTGGACTTAAGATGAATCAATAGTAGTTAATAATTTCATGAGAACTAACAAAATCTTTTAATGTCATGCACCTTTGATCCAAGGCTTTGATTTTAGTGAGGAGGTGGAAAATTTGATTTCAGAATTAACTTTGGATAAAGGTTCAACTTCTCCAATATTAGGTAGAATATGAGGACCATATCCTGCAAATTATCATTCCCTTCATTTTTGACATGAATTACATGATAATGATTCAATATTTCCATCATGATGGGAAGGAGAATATTTAGCTACATGACTACAATGAAGTTTCACAACACGATGACAATGATCTAATATTATCTTGTTTCTTGTGGTGTTTTAATAAATGTTGATGGCTAGAGTGGTATGACTTGGTAATATATATATCCTTGATGTTGGTATTGATAGATCTAAAATGAGTGAGAAAACTAAAGATTAAATATGATTTTAATAGAAATGATATAGAGAATGTAGAAATAAATTTGATTATAGTATAATATATTAATAACTATGTCAAATTACTTATATTAGAAAAATATTGTTTTCCTAGAGAATATGTGAGCCTCATGGTGAGATACCCAAGCGTCTTGGTAGATGGTCAATATAAGTCCAAAGGATTGTTAATTTTTCAACTAGGGTCAAATTACACATTAGACAACTCAGATGAAATAGATGATGCTTTCATTAAATTCCTCTTTTTGAGAGGACCAAAATCGACCAAAAGATCACCCAATTTGGTAAAGCAGAGGTTAAGTGTCAGATTATATTATTCATACATACGTTATGGAATGGGTTGGCCTTAACCACATGCGTAACTGCTTGGGTCAACCTTAGCCCTAAGTGAACCCTCTAGAAAGCCTATAAACAAAAGTGACCTCAATTCCATTTCACCACATTGATCAAGCCATTTTTCTATTCTTCTCTTTTCTCTTGGTTCGTACAGGTTTGATGGAGGGAGTTCACACTATGGTCTGAAATCATAGGCATGAGGTTCACTCTGAGTTAGGGTTTTTTTGGTTCTCGACAATGGCATAGAACAAGGAATTTTATTCCCTTGATGGTGGAACAAAGTGGACAAGGCAATGTACAGAGAGCCCTAGACACAGGAAGATAAGTTTATGATAGTGTCCAAGGGTTTAGAGTCGGATCTGGCTACATTAGAACTTGAACGCTTGCACAAAGTGGTTCAGAGAGCATCCAGGCCATCTCAGACGCACACACAACAATTTCATCCAAGGTGTTTTTGTTTATTTTACCCCAAATGCATTCATAAAGTCTTATCGAAAGCGTCCTAGCAGTCACAAACACCCTCAATAGTGTCTGAGAGAGCGTCATAGGAGTTTCAGATGCACACGGACAATTTTGATGAGAGCGTCAAGGATTAGATCGAGGGTTTGACATCCTGGCTTCAATTGAGTTCAATGATCTGGTGGATGTGAGTTTCCCTTTATTGTTGTATGGATCTGTAGATCTGATTTATTAGTATCCATTCCAAACATATGTATTGAGATCATTATACTCTCTGCTAAGATAATTTTATGATAATCTATTATAGAAGAATATTTGAAAGGGTTTCCCCCTTGTGGGGTTCTTCCTTGGTTTTAGACCAATATGGTGTCTCTTATGGTTGTGTTATTTTCTTCCTTACTGCCGCATATTATATTCTTTCTTTAGTTATGTTTATGATTGATTATACTGCTAATAATTGGATGCATTGTTAATGAAAAAGTAAATTGGGCTAAAGTAACTGATACAACATAGAACAATAAATTTTTTTAACATGGTATTAGAGTTGAGGTGAAGGACAAGCCAAAAATAATACAAGCATTGAAGGCCTCTCTTTTAGAAAGTAGATTACCTAGTCAAGGTCAAGATGTCGTCCTCTACCTTCAAGGAGCATGAAAAGTTGGGTGATGCATCAAAATTTGTTGCATGGAAAGTCAGATTGGAGATCATAGCTAACAACAATGATGTGTTGGAATACATCCAAGGAAGGATGCCCTACCCTCCATAAAATTCCTCCGCTTCCCTCAAGAACAGGTACAAGAAAGGAGAGTCTAAAGTAAAGAAAATTACAGCTGATGGTTTACATGATCATTTACTTGAATATGTTGGGAATTTAAGAAAGTATAAAGATATGTATGACAAGATATCCAACATGTATGCAATCAAAAACTCGAATGAGATCATCACCTTGAAATATCAACTCAAGGAAACTAAGATGAATAAAGGAGAAGTTGTACAATCCTACATTATGAGGATTTCTCGCCTTAGAGATCAATTGCAGAGAGTTGGAGAAAATGTGGCTAATAGCGAGCTAGTATTTGTGACTCTTAGAGGTGTCCCTCCTATTTGGGAAACATTCATTAATACAATTAGCAACAACAATGTCCTTCCGACATTTGATGCAATTGTTGGGAAGCTCACTTAAGAAGAATCGAGGATGATAGCAACAAGAAGGATTCAAAAGCATGAAGGGGGAGAGATCACTGCATATATCTCTCATGACAAAAGGAATAACTCAAAAGGAGGTCCATCAAGGAAGCCCCCTTCTCAAAATACAAAAGGAAGGAATGAAAAATTGTTATCTCATATTGATTTATTCAATTTCCACACTAAAGGCCATTATGCTCATGACTATCCTGAGAGGAGAAAAATGCCACATTACAACACTAGAGGCAACTAAAATAAAAAAAGAAGGGAATAGTATCAAAGAAAGAACTATGATAGAAGATATGAAAGAAGAAGAAGAGACTCCTCAAGTGAGCATGAATAAAATCATCCTCCTCAAAGGAAGTCAAGAGCTCCCAGGTATGAGACTAATGTTGTAAATAAATTAGAATACATTCTTATTTAAGCTCTTACTAGTTCTTCTCCACCGGATTTGTGGGATAGTTGGTTGGTTGATAGTGGGGCCACTCATAATTTCTTTGGATACAAGGAAGTCCTGTCTAATATGGTAGAGAGGGAGACTAAGTTGAAGATCATTCTTTGAGAGAACTCTAGTCATCCCATGAAAGGCTTTGGGTCCATCAAATTTAAGTTGAATTTTGGGGAATCAATTCTACTCCATGATGTAATATGTGTAACTAGATTAATGAAGAATTTGGTATCTATATCCATATTGGAAGATAAAGGGATGAGGGTTTCCTTCATCATAGGTAATGTTTTGACTTGCCCTGCTGATTCGCCTATGATAGATGCATTCACACTAGGATCGAGATTTAAAGGACTCTATAAAGTCACTTGAAGACCTATTCTAGCATTGGTTCATTATATCAATCAATTGAGTGAGTTATGGCACTGCAGACTGGCTCATGTACACTATGGTGCACTTCCAAAGTTGAGAACTTGGTCTCAGATATCCCCGATGTCCAAGATCATCATGATGGAGTTTGTCTAGGTTGTGTGAGTGTAAAGAAAATAAGGGGGACAGCTCCCTTTAGTAAGAACAAGATAAATGGCATCCTCCATCTCATTCATTCTGGTATATATGGTCTGATGCTTGTATATTTTGTTGGCGGTCATCTCTACTGCATCACCTTTATTGTTGACTTCTCAGAAAAGACATGGATATACTATCTTAAGAACAATGATGAAGCCTTCAAAAAATTCAACGAATTCAAAGCCTTCATTGAAAATCAATCAGGAAGGAAAATCAAAGTCTTCAAATCCAGCAATGGAGGGGAATACATGTCAAAATAATTCATAGAATTTTTCAAGAGAGAAGGGATCAAGAAACAAACAATTATGCCATATACTCCTGAACATAATGGTCTAGCTGAAAGGAGGAACATGTCTATATTAGAAGCTTCTCGTGTTATGCTCCATGATCAAAAGGTGGCAAGGTTCCTTTGGGCCGAAGCTACACCTACTATTGTGTATGATAAAAATAGGGTGCCTCATCAAGCATTAGAAAACAAGAACCCTGAAGAAATATTCACAAGTATCAAGTCTAATATTAGCTATCTTCGTGTATTTGGAAGCCCCATATATTATCATGTGCCGAAGGATAAAAGGAAAAAAATTTAATCTATAGGAAGAAAAGGTACATTTGTGGGTTATGGTGAAAATTATAAAACTTATAGAATATTTATTCCTGGTTAGAAGGAGGTCGAAATTATTAGGGACATAACATTTGATGAAGACCCAACTCTTGAAAAAGCAAGAGATCTTCCTCCACCTCCTCCTCCCAAGGAAGAGAATGATGACTGGGATATTCTAGATGGTTCATCTATGCCCTAGTCTGATATGGTTGATGATGCCATGGACCCTATGGATCCAGTAGATCCTCCGCTAAGTGATCCTTCTACTAGGAAAAGGCCAATTTGGCTCTACAGTACTTTACAGGATAATGAAATAAATGTCCCCATTCGTAGGCCACTCAGAGAAAGGAAGTGTCCATGAAAATACCAGGTATATGTTGCAACTATGCACACTATGATTCAAGCCAAACCATACTCATTTGAAGAAGCAGTAAAAGAAAAAGTTTGGAAGGATGTTATGACTAAGGAATATGAATCTATTGTGAAAAATGATGTATGCGATGTTGTACCTAGACCGAAAGGGTATTCTATTGTGAATTCAAAGCAGATATTCAAGATCGAACATGGAATTAATGGCGGCATTGATAAATATAAAGGAAGGTTTATAGCTTGAAGATTCTCTCATAAAGAGGGAGAAGATTATGATGACATATTTGCTCTAATGGCTCGATATACAACAATTTGTTCTATAGTTTCCCTTGTTGCGAGTGTTGGATGGACTCTTCATCAGATGGATGTAAAGACCACATTCCTTCATGGCATGTTACAGGAAGAAGTATATGTTGAAAAACCATAGGGATTTGAAGTGTAATATCGAATAACACATTTTTGTAGGTTGAAGAAGGAATTGTATGGTTTGAAGTAAGCTCCCCGAGCTTGGTATGCATGAATTTACAATTACTTAGTGAAGCTGCAATTCACAAGCAATGTTGATGCCAATTTCTACTTGAAGGTACTCCAAGGTATGCCATTTATTTTGGTTTTATATGTTGACAATCTATTCTTGACACGTAGTGAGCCTGTGATGATCGAGTGTAAGAGGAAGGCAACCTCTGAATTTGAGATGAAAGACGTTGGTCTCATGCTCTACTTTTTAGGCCTTGAGGTGTGGCAAGGGCCTAGTGAGTATTTCCTTTCACAAGGAAAATATGTTGTGAAGTTGCTAGAAAAATTTGAAATGACTGAATGCAAATCGATGGTTGCACCAATGGAAATGAACTTCAAGAAGTTATGTGGAGATGTTGCAGGACCAACCTTGGAAAATCCATCCAAGTATAGACAACTGATTGGGGAATTTATGTTTCTTGTGAACACCCATCCAGACATATGCTATGCAGTGAACACATTGAATCAATTCATGACTCACCCCCACCACACACATTAGATAGCTTCCAAACACATATTGAGATATTTTCATAGGTCTATCGCACTTGTCCTAAGATATTCTGCCAAAGATGTAAAAATTTCTGGAGACACTAATACTGACTACGTCGGAAATGTTATCAACATGAAGCGTATGCCTAGATGTTATTTTACCCTTGGATCTGCCATGATATTCTTGATGGAAGGAAAAAAAAAATAAGAATAAATAAATAAGTAAAAATTGTGGTATTGAGCACCAATAGAGCAGAATGCATTATCGCTAGCATGGACAACTGTGAAGTAGTCTGGTTGGCAAAGATCTTTGGAGAGATATTTGAGCATGTCCTAAATACTACAGTGATATACATTGACAACAAGAGTGGAATCCATTTGGAAGAAAATCTTGTGTTTCATGACAAGTCCAAGCATATTGAGATTAAATGTCACTTTATTCAAGGAATGGTGCAGAGAGGAGCTGTGAGGCTCCATCACATATTGACAGATGAATATATTGCCAATATTCTCACTAAGCCATTACCAAAAGGAAAGTTCTTGGTCTCTAGATAGTAACTTAGACTGATGGATGTGGCCCCTCTGAATAAGGGGAAGCGTTGATCGAGGACATTGAGTGAACTCTTCCTACCCTCTTTAAGCTCCCAAGGTTAGGAATCGAGATAGAGGGCTACTCAGGTTGAGGGATATTTGGAAAATAGGGTACTTCACTATCTGTTACCCATAGGGTTGAGGGAACTACTCCCTTGTTTGGTCTTTACTAATTACACCCCAATTGTCACCATACCCACAAGAAGGCCTTGTTGGGAATACAACTCCTCATTTGGCCAATGAGTTGAGAGTGTACTTGGGGATGTACAGCCCAAGGTGATTATGATGCAACTGTTCTACGACATGAATACTAAGAGTCATTGTTGGGAATATCGATAGGCAATAGGATTCCAGGTTGAGGGCAAGCTACCTGATGAAATTTTGTGTTGAGGGTAAGCTCCCCGATGAGATTCCATAGTCCAGGGTGTACTCCCCTGTATGATGAGTTACCCTATTTCTAGATATGGGTGGAAGCTATTTCTCCCTGATTCTGCTTCTTCTAGATCTGATAAAATCTCAACATATAGAGCTAAGTAGAGACAATCAAAGTATTACAACAACATGACAGGATATTGGCAGGTGAAAATGTTCCTAGTTGAGAGGGAGTGTTAATTTTCTCAACTAGTGTCAAATTCCACATTAGATAGCTCAGATGACCCAGATGATGCTTTCATTAAATTCCTCTTTTCAGGTTGACCAAAATCGACCTAAACATCACCCAATTTGGTGAAGCGTAAATTAAGTTCTGGATTATTTTATTGATACATACATTATGGAATAGGTCGGCCCTAACCACATGTGTAACTACTTGGGTCAACCTTAACCCTGAGTAAACCCTTAGGAAAGCCTATAGATAGAAGTGACCTCAAGTTCATTTCATCACATTAATCAAACCATTTTTATATTCTTCTCTTTTGTCTTGGTTCACATAGGTTCGACAAGAGGAGTTTGCACAAGAGTCTAAAATCACAAGCGTGAGGTTCAGTCTGAGTTAGGATTTTCTGGGTTCTGGACACAGGCACATAACAGAGAATTTTAGTCCCTTGATGTTGGCATAGAGTGGAGAAGGTGACATCTACAGAGCACTAGATACTGGTAAACATGCTTATGGGAGTGTCCACAGGTTCAGAGTGAGTTTTGGATGCATTATTCCTCAGATGCTTACACAGAGTGTTCCATAGAGCATCCAGGCCATCTCGGACACACACACAACAATTGTAAGGGAGCGTACAAGGGTTTTTGGTGTATTTTTCCTGGATGGATGCACATAGTCTTCTTGAAAGTGTTCGAGTAGTCGTAGACACGCTCACACAATGTCTGAGAGAGTTTCTAGTGAATTTCGGATGCACACATACAGTTTTGATGAGAGCGTCTAGGGTTCGGATCTAGTGATTGACATCTTGGCTTCAGTTGACTTTAGTGATCTGGTGGATTTGGGTTTCCCTCTACTATTGTAAAAATCTATAGATCTATAACTCTAATTTATTTGTGTCCACTACAAACATATGCATTGAGCTCATTGTACTCTATGTTGAATTTGTTTTATGATGATCTATTAAAGAAGAAGACTTGAAAGGGTTCCCCCCTTTTGGGGTTTTTCCCTCGTCTTAGACCAATCTGTTATCTCTTATGTTTTTTTTTTTGTCTTCTTTGTCACTAGATATATTGTTATTTCTTCAGTTAATTTTATGATTGATTATACTTCTTACAATTGGATGCATTATTAATGAAAAAGTAAATTGGGCTAAAGTAACTGATACATCATAGAACAACCAGAAAATGTAACAGGGATTCCTATTTGTTCAATCAATATAGTTAGGCTAGTGTTAGGACTTGGAGTACAACAAGTTCCTATTCAATCTATGTGGTAGGAGTGTTCTACCTAAAGGTATAGTTGATTCCGAGTTGGTATGTCATTCTAAATAAAAATATTACAGGTGAATGGGGAAGCATGAACATTTTTTTTTTTAGAAGTGAAATATGTTCTTCATGGAGGGAGTCACTTTGTATTAGTTCCACCTAAAATAGAAGGCTTATATTTTCTAATGAAGTTATTAATGCGACCAAAACAATATTTCTCCCATTCATTCATTTATATGAGTTAATTATATCGATTAAATGGATTAAAGCAACTTTTGGTGTGCTATTAACATGCTATTCTTCCTTAAAACTTAATTCAAATGATTCAATCATTTTATTCTATATAAGGAGAAATTAAGAAGCAAATTGTAACCTATTTCCAATGAGTGTGTGCATATGAACGATGAGATCATCTTCATCAGAAGAAAAAACACCCAAGTTTAGGTCAAGACGTAGATAGTTTATCCAGTGAAATCTGCAGCTCTTTGCACTTCGTTCTAAACCTATAGCGATGATTATTTATGAGCATTGTATATTTGATGGAAATCCATGTATTTATCTATATCCAAAATTATATTTATATATGTGTGTATATCTTCTCAACTGAACTAAACTAAGGTAAAATATTTATATGTGCGTATATCTTCTGAACTGAACTAAGGTAAAATATTTATACATGTGGGTATATCTTCTGAACTGAACTGAGGTAAAATATTTATATCTATGTATATCTTCTGAACTGAACTGATGTAAAATATTTATATATGTGTATATCTTCTAAACTAAACTGAGGGACAGTTTTTACCTACGAGTCATCAAATCCGAGACCATTTGCCTTCCCCATGAGATTGGATGTGATTAATGAGATGAACATCTTGTTCATGAGACCATGGACGCCTTCCTTCCAAGCCCATGAATTTCACTGCTCCTCAAACCTCTCTTTCGTTATTCAGCAACTTGCAGGTAGAATAAAAAATGGCTTCTTTAAGCCAATTGATAAGCAACATAACTATGAAGAAAAAACATATAAAAAAAAATAAAACAAATAAAACAGTGAGCTAAAAACTGTTATAAATTTGATATATATTAATTGAACCATTAACTACATTCTTATATAGTAAAATTATTACTAAAATGGTTATCAATCAACTCTGAAACAAATCTACTGGCACTACAGCTAATTTCCAACACTACTGCAGCTAATTTCTAGCATTGACCACCCTAACAATTTTCTTCCTTAATTTTGCAGAGAACACAAAATCTGTTGACTAATTGGTCAGCAATTTACATAACTAATTAAGCATTATTCCCAACACTCGAGGATTTACTATCTTATCTCGTAGTGCCAAAAATTGAGTTTTTGCAACTGCTTTGGTGAAGATATCTACTAGCTGATGTCGAGTATTTATATGCTTCAATTCAATATCCTTCTTTTGCACCAAATCTCTAATGAAGTGATATTTCATGTCAAAATGATTTGTCCTACTGTGATGAACTGGACTCTTTGCTAACTTGATGGCACTTACATTATCACAATAAATCATTGTATGTTGAATTTGTTTTCTCCAATTTCTTCCAAAATTCTTCTGAGCCAAAGAGCTTGTGTACCTGCTAAGGTAACTGCAACATACTCCGCTTTTGTGGATGAGAGGGCAACAATTCTTTACTTGTTTGAGCTCCATGTAATCAAAAGAGAACCAAAAGAGAAACAATTTTCAGATGTGGACTTACGGTCATAAGATTACCTCCCCAATCTAAATCACTGAATCCAACAAGATTGAACTTTTCAGAAGAGTAGTAATGAGTACCAAAATTTAGAGTGCCAAAAGAGAAACAATTTCTAGATGTGGAATTACGGTCATAAAGACTACCTCCCCAATCTGAATCACTGAATCCAACAAGATTGAACTTTTCATAAGATTAGTAATAAATACCAAAATTTAGAGTGCCTTTCACATGTCTTAAAATCCTCTTTGCTGCCTTCATATGTATTTGAGATGGATTTGTCATATACCTTGAAATAAGTGAAACATAATATGTAATATCAAGCCTTGTGTGGGTTAGAAATATCAAGCTCCCCACAATACTTTTGTAAGTTTTATCATCAACTAAATCAGCACCATCATCTCTACATAACACCTCTCCATGAGAATTTAGAGTAGGGGATGGATTACAATCAAGCATATCAAATTTATTTAGCATATCCTGTGCATACTTTGTCTGCCAAATGAAAATCTCATCCTTACTTTGATAAACCTCCATTCCTAGAAAATATTTCACGATACCTAGATCTTTCATCTCAAATTCATTCATCATAGCAACTTTGCATTTATCATTCATCTTAGAACTACTACCCATATACAATAGATCATCAACATACAAACTTATGATTAGAATATCAATACCTTCTTATTTCTAGTAAAGGGTAGGATCACTTTTACTTCTCTGAAAGCCATTTTCCTGAAAGTATCCATCAATCCTTGCATACCACGCTCTTGGTGCTTGCTTGAGGCCATACAAAGCCTTCTTCAACTTGTAGACATTATTCTCCTTTCCTTCGACTTCAAAAGCTTGAGGATGCTCCACATATACTTCCTCTTCTAAGTACCCATTCAAGAAGGCATTTTTCACATCCATATGATCTATGCTCCATTTTTTATGAGATGTTAATGAAATCAACATTCTAATGGTCTCCTGTCTTTCTACATGCAAATGTCTCTTCATAATCAACTCCATACTTCTGTGTGAATCTTTTAGCAACTAATCTTGCTTTGTGTTTTTCAACACTCCCATCACTGTTAAATTTAGTCTTATAGACCCATTTGGTGCCAATCTTTTTCTTGTCATGTGAAAGATCTGTCAAATTCTAAGTGTCATTCCTTTGAATGGAATCCATCTCTTCTTGCATGGATTGCATCCAAACCTCATTAATACACGCATCTTCAAAACATGATTGTTCAAAATCACCCTTGGATAATAAAGCAAAATTGATTATCTGACCTATTGGGCTTTCTTCATGTGCTTGATTTTCACTCCTCTAATAAATATCACTCAATCTTCTTACTTTCCTTGCAGAACTTGGAGAAGAAGTTGGCCTTGAACTTGATGTTGAAGAAATTGATGAAGGGCTACTTGGTGGAGTTAAGCCACTATTTACAGAAATATTAGTTGGCTGCTCTTGATCATTATCAACAATTACATCATCATTCAAAATAGATTTTGTCTTCTCAACATGGCCTTTTCGATGACCATAAACTTCCACTTCATAAAAATTTACATCTCTTGAGAAAATAAGCTTGTTATTTAGAGGATTATACAATTTATAAGCATTGCTTGTCTCACTATACCCAATAAAAATACATAACTCACTCTTTGCATCAAATTTTTTTTATATTTTCATCAGGTACATGCACATAAGCCAAACAACCAAAAACTTTGAAATGATTAACATTAGACCATTTTCCATACCAAGCTTCATAAGGAGTCATATTTTCCAGTGCATTGGTGGGGCTACGATTGAGGATGTACACTGCTGTAACAACTACATCTCCCAGATAAGAGTTGCTCAATCCCTTAGTTTGTAACATGAATCTTACCATTTCAACCACAATACGATTTTTATTTCAGCTATGCCATTCTGTTGGGGATTTTATGTTGTAGTATGATGCCTCATAATGCCATTCATGTCACAATAACTCTTGGAAAGATTTTGAGAAGAATTCTCCTCCACAGTGAGTGCACAAACATTTGATCTTGCCCCCTCTCTCATTCTACAAGGGCTTTGAACTTCTTGAATGGATCTAGGGCTTCACTTTTGGCCTTAAAAAAATATACCCAACAATTTCGTGAGTTATCATGAATAAAAGTGATGAAATATGATGACTTACCCAAACTCTTAGTCTGCATAGGACCACATATGTCTGAATGAACAAGCTGAAGTGGGTGATGAGCAAACTAGAAGCTAATGCATGTGAGGTTAAAAACTTCAAACTGTGAAAATTTAAATGCCCATACTTGAGATGTCATAACCAACTTGAGTCCTCATAAGCCATATTTGCAATATTGTTGTTATGTTCATCAAACCTCAAGGGAAACATCCTATTTCTTGTCATAGGCACAATAGTGATCACCGTATTTCCCTTATACTTATCATGGATAGTACAAGTCTTATTTTCAAAGACTACTTTACAATTTTTCTCACATAGCTACCCAACGCTCAACAAATTATGCTTCAATTGTGGAGTATAATAAATGTCATGAATACTCTTTATACCTTCTTTTGTTTGGACCTCCATAGCTCCTTTGGCATCAACCTCCAATGATTTATCAGCACCAAGCTGGATCTTGGATTTGAAATTTCCATCCTTTGCTGAAAACAACTTCTCATTCCCTGTCATATGGTTAAAGCATCCAGAATCTAGGTACCAAACATCTTTACTAGTATTTTCACCTTTGGCATAAGATAAAAATAAGTGATCTGGAGGATACTCACCACTTTGTTAAGGATAATTAGCATTTTTATCTTCTTTCAATCTTCATTCTCTTTCAAAGTGGCCATACCTATTACAATAATAACATTGAACATTTATCTTATCAAATATACCTCTACCTCTTCCTATGAAACTACCTCTTCAACTTGAGCCACCTCTCCCTCTACCTCTTGAAGAATTTTGGCTTTTCCATTTTCCTTGACCTTCATTGATTTTGGCATTGTTGTTGCTTGCATCTTCATTCTTTGTGAAAAAACTTTTTATACACCTTCAAAAGTGTCTTTCAATCTTTCTTCATGAGACATCAAAGATCCAACCAATTGATCAAAGTGTAGTTTTGTCAAATCCTTACTTTCTTCCATGATTATGGCAATATGATTCCATCAATGTGTTAAAGATTTCAATACTTTTTTAATTAAAACTTCATTATTTACATTTTCTCTAAGTGTAGCCATTTTATTGACCACATCTTTGACTCTCACACAATAGTCACTTACACTTTCAGCTTCTTGCATTTTCAAATTCTCCAACTCTCACTTCAATGTCTAAAGCTTGACCACCTTAACTTGATCACTACCTTCGTAAACTTCTTGTAGAGTCTCTGAGTTCCTTATATTCTTGGAAATAAGCTCTTATCAAGAGCTATCTCAATGTGAAACAAAGCTTGGGCATTCTTCTTCCTTGCTTCCTTTCGTGTTCTTCTTTCATTCGCTGTAAGGGCATTCCAATGAGCTGGTTTCTCATATCCTAATTCAACTATCTCCCACAAATCTTTTCCAATAAAAAAATGTTAGCATCTTAATGCACCAATAATCATAATCATTCCCATCAAATTTTGGAACTAGCATCTGGTTAGAATTCGACATGATTAACTTTGCCGAAATTCCAACAATAAAAATTTAACCCAAAATAATTTTACCTCCTCTAATACCACTTGTAAAATATTAAATGGCTTCTTTAAGCTAGCTAATAAGCCAACATAACTATGAAGAAAAAAATATCAAAAAAATAAAAATAAAACAAATAAAACAGTGTTGTAAATCTCATATATATTGATTGAACCATTAAATACATTCTTATTATGTAAATGTTTACTAAAATGATTATCAATCAACTTTGAAACAAATCTAATGGCACTACACCTAATTTCCATTACTACTACAGCTAATTCCCAACACTGACCACCCTAAGAATTCTCTGCCTTAATTTTGGAGAGAACACAAAATCTGCTGATTAATTTGTCAGCAATTTACATAACTAATTAGGCATTATTCCCAACACCGCAGAGGATTTATACAAAGACACTAGAAGGAAACAAGAGGAGAATTAGTGCAGTGGAGTTTGGTATTGGTATAGAAAAGGAGAAGCAAAAAAGAAGAGAATCTCAGTATAATTTTGGAAACATGGATTTGGTATCAGTATAAAAAAGAGGAAGAAATAAAGAAATTATTTTAACCTTTTTGAAAATAGTTTATAAGATAGATAGTTTTTTCGTTTGTTTGATGTATAAGCTTCAAAATAAATATTCCCAATATTTCGACAAATTTATAGCTAAATAAAAAAACAAGAAAAACATTTTGAAAAAACTCCATTTTTATTCAAAGATTAAAATTCTGAGAGATGGGCACCTTTCATAATTCAATGATCATTCGAGATGGGTGCCCAAAGTGTGGTAAGGCAAATAATACTGGTAAGGTATGGATTTATATTTTTCTTTTACACTTTCAGTGTTGTCTGTATTCTGCAATTAGTGGTTAGGGTTTTTCTTTTCAGTAGAAAAAGTCTTTCTCACACGAATATTTTCCATTTTGTATAGTAAATAAAATGATGGTGGAAATATGGATTAATGTTTACTATATCTTTTAGGAGTGATTTTCATCTCAAAATAGATTAGGGTGCAATAGATTAGGGTGCACGCTGCAGAAATTCTCCCAAAGCATTTTCTTTTGTTCATGTATGGACACAGTATGGCCTGTACCAATCATTTTCTTCATATGGGGTCTGCATCATTGTCAACCTCCTTGGAGGAACTCGTTATATATGGTAACTATTTCTCTTTCCATATCTTCCTTTTTATACATCCTTATCTATCCTCCGACAGCATGTTGATAGAGTGTGGTCAGTACCCAGCATTTTCTTCATATTTAGTCAAGATCATTGTCAATGCATGTGCTGGAACTGTTATACATGACATTTATCCTTTAGATATATTTGTTATATTATGGGCTTTTATATTTTTTACAACTATTTCGTTTTTTATATAGAATTAAATCAAGTTTTATAGTTCAGATATTTCTATCTGTTATATTATGAGTTTTAAAATTTTTCCTGTAAAGAAGATCCTCTTATTTTCCACAATTAAAAAGCTTTTTGCAATTTCAATGTGACAGTTTAGGTTTTTTAAATTTAAAAATTTGTCATCCCCTTTAAACTTATTTGTTTCATAGGTTTTTTTTTAATCGCTAAAGTAAAGGAAATTATTCCAAATTCATGCAAAATTTTATCTTACCCATAAACTCAATGTCAAATTTCTTTCTTATGGTTCAGGATTATTTTAGAAGTTTATCTTACTCATGAACTCAATGTCAAAAGTTTGTTTCTTATGGTTCATGACTAGTTTAGTTAATTTTGAATACAAGTATTTATATAATATTTATTATAATTATGCTGGTTATTATTAAATAGTTTAAAGAATATTTATTTAGTTAATTTTTATATAAAATTTAATTTAATTATTATATTTATATTAAAATTTTTTATGAAATTAATTATAAAATTCTTATAAGATATGAATTTTAATAAAAAATTTATTAAATGAAAAACAAATAATATTATTACTAATATATAATTTTGGTAATAAGGTTACAATATCTTCTAGATATAATTTTGATCTATAATTTTATATATTAATTAATTATAAAATAATTACTGAAATATCTTTTTATGATTTTTTTATTTTATAAATTTAATTAATATTTATTTTTTATTATCTAATTATATAAAAGTGAAAAATTTCTAGATTTCTTTGTGATGTTCTGAGATGTTTTAGGCTTTCACAAACTATGTCAAGGCATTATCAAGTAACGTTTGACCAAGTAGACCTTTGAGTTGAAGAGCCCTTGAGTTGAAGAGCGCTTTCTTAGATAGGTAGATGGTTGCCCACCATTGTTGAGAAACAACTTACGATATTAAGTTTAGTGGCCAGATTTGAAATAACAAGATGATATATAACAATTTACTAAGATAACAAAAAACTACAAATATATTTCAACATAGGCCTTTTCATTGGGCATAGATTCTCATGCTCACAATACTTGATAATTGAAAGGTGGAAGAAAAGAGAAGAACATAACATCTTAGATTTAATACTAAGTAAGGAAGTCACTATTAATATGAGCTGAAGAAGGATGGTTTGTTGGATATAAATTAATGAATCCAAGAGCAAAGGCACAACACAATAAAGGAAATCAGTATACTAACACTTAAATTTTTAATTATATATATAATATATATATATATAAACTTAACTCTGAACTTTTTAGCTATGCTTTGTATATCATATCAATATTTCATACAATTCATAAATTATAAAGAATTCTAAAATTGAGAGTGTCTCTCTAAATTCTTGGATACATAAGGATCCTAGTGGAAAACTAAATAATTGCATTCATAATAGAAAGAAAAGAGGTAAAGAATGAGAATCTTAACATAGTAAAATGAGAGAAAACAAAGCTATGAATAAAAGAGACGTGAATCCAATGGATGGATGCCTTGATTAGAAAATTTACGTGAATCCAATGGATGGATGCCTTGATTAGAAAATTTACAAGGAAAAAAAACCCTATAAAATATAGTTTTTTGGTTCTGAAAAAAATCACCTTCATCCTATTGTCATTGCCACTTTTTACTCTCCTTGAGACTCATCCTCTCTCTTCAAGTTGATTATTTGTCCTATAGTTCTTTGAAAAAAGATTTCTTTGCATTATCATTTAATCTCCAATGTCATCCCACCTATTAGATATTCTTTATTCATCATAAGGATTATGCCAATTATCTTATCATTTGTTCTTAAACTTTGCTAATGCTAGTGATCCAAAATGGATCTAGAATAGACTTCTAAGTCTAAAAATCTTCTTCACAAAGGGAAATGAAAGTCAAAGGATGTTCTTTGGAATAGTCCCATTGCATAGATCTCCTCATTCTGAATCTAACGCAATTTGAATGCGCTAAAACGGACTTCGGACGAAGGAGTTATTGCAAAATGAAGCTTGCCCATTATCTTTAGAAAATGAGGCAATTTCTTATAAAAAGTGACTTAAGGGCTCTTAAAGAAAAGCACATCGGAAAAGGTTCAAAGGGAGGAATTAAGCAAAGGTGGAGGGACTCCCCGATAGCGATCTCCGATATATCGCATCGGAGGAAGGCATCCATGCGATATCGGAACCCTGGGCATAGCGACTTGCGATTGCGATGAATTAACATCAACAATATATATCGAATCGACATAGTCCGCTAGAAAGTGGTGTAAACCCCCGGGCCGTTACGATTGCGATATGTGATATGCCGATATCGGTGACCAGTGATCAATGGATCCCCAGTATAAAGGGTCGTTGACATACGCGAGGTGTGATTAGGATTAACGATCAAGGCACGGACCTGATGAGATTATAAATGCGATTTCATAAATTTTGAAATCCGAATTTTCGGATTTTCTGTGTATTTTCCGTGTATTGGGCTTTTTGGCCATAGGCCTGTGCGATCACGATTTGCGATGAAATGACAGACCCAAGAGGGATATAGATGTGATTGAAGGCGATTTGAAGTCCGAGCTTAAAGCCCATGATGTGTTTTGCGTGTGTTTTCCTATGTATTTCCATTATTTGGCTATTTTGCCGAGAGGAAGGCAAAATGATCAGGTGGCCATGCCCACCAATTTCTTTCCATTTCTAAACGGATTCTTGTAATGAAACAGTGGGTCTTCAATGATGGAAGCGACTATGACTAATGTATTACAAAAAGCACACGGAGCTCAATTGACAGGGCTATTGAAGGTTGATGAGATTCGCTTAGAGGTCGAGTCAACCACTAATAACAAAGAGAGGTAGAGTTATTATTAGGAGAAGCGTAGAGAAGCCCAAGAGGCTGAGAGATGCTTGAATGTTGAGTGTAAGCCCAGAGGATGCAATATGCGGAGTTAGGGTGACTCAGAAGCAGAGGTTGCTTAGAGATAAAGCAAAAACAGAAGCTCGTGGGAGCCAAAGCTAAGAGCCAAGAGCCACAGCTGAGAGACAGAGATAAGAGCCAGAGCAAGGAACGAGAGCGAGAGCCAAGATCTAGAGCGGAGAGCTAGAGCTAAGAGTTGGAGCCGAGAGCTAGAGACAGAGCCAAGAACTAGAGCTAAGAGTGAGACCCAGAGAGCTAGAGAAGTTTAAGAGCTTGAGAGATAGAGAGCCAGAGGGTAGATAGCGGCAGAGAACAACAAAGAGATCAAATGATCAAGCTATTGATGATGTCTGGTGTTTACTGAAGACAAAGGAAGGAATTCCAGAGACAGTAAAATAATTCTAAGTGAGTTGGTGCAAGCGAGGACCTTAAGATAGCTTGGAGCGTTGATTGAAGGAATCTAGTCTAGAGAAGTGTAGATCTGTCTGCAGAGTACGGACAACCAGTGAGATAAGATGGTATTCTAAACCCATAGGTGCAATTGTAAACCAATGGAGCTAAGTGTGGAACTTGTAAAAGAAGCATTACCATAATCCCAAAGAGCCTAGTTGAGTTGACTAGAGCTCACGGAGACGTAGCCCAAGAGGTTTGGGTGAACTCCTAATTATATTGTTGTTATGTGTATGATGTTTTATTGTTGCATCGTATTTACTGTCATATGTTTAAATATCAGTTTAAAAAAATGAACTAAAGCACGTAGACAATTAAAGACAAACACAAACATACACCTTTTTCAAGTTTTTTGTTCCGCAAATTGTCAATCATTAGCATAGATCTTGGGACTATATATAAGCTTTGGAGTGGGAGAGGTTCTTGTTGATTGAGAAGAAGCCTTTAGTGCCCCATTTTCAGATCAGGTGGTGTTAGAGCTTCAAGATGATTAACCCCACCTTCGAACAAGGTGGTATCAGAGCATCAAGTCGATTAACTCCGCTTTCAAATAAGGTGATATCAAAGTTGGTTATATCAGAGTAAGTTATCCCAGAGCAAGTGGCATCATGAAGCAGGTTGTATCATGATGTAAGTGGTATCAGATCATAATACTTGACTGATAGAGAAATATATATGCTTGTTTGACTTGAAAGGTTTTCAAATAGTAGAAAGAATTTAACTGTTTGATTGTTTGTAAACTTACTGTTGTTTGAGTTTCCAGAGGTGAAAGCTATTGATAGCTAAGTCCAGGAGAGGACAAGAAGGAAGAAGGGTTGAAGGCATTCTTCTTATGCTAAAAGACCTCAAAGAAATCCTTGAAGCACAAGAGGTTTGTTGCAAAAGTTTGCTTGAATAAGCTCTTTGTTAATCTTGTTTGAAGTTGTTTTGTTCATTTTGATAATGAAAACTCCTACAAGTAAGTCCTCAAAACCCTCCTTCCTCACAAGATTCTGTGATAAAGACATGAAGCAAGGCTTGTTCATCATGATGGATATGGTGAGAGAAATGAGTGTTGGGCTTTGAGAGTAGTTGAATTCGATGAAGGAAGAGTAGCAGTTGTTTTCTAACAAATTGCAGGAAGTGGAAGGCCAACTTCATATTGAAAATATGAACCTGGAAAGGGTGCATGAGTTGGAGATGCAACTCCTTGTTACCAAAGAAGCCTTAGTCAAGTATCAACTTGAAGAAGAGGTAAACAATTTCAGTTTGTCTTCAATTTCCTCTAAGAATATTTATATTAATTCTTTTGAAAAATATACTAGAGGTATAGGTTCCAAGTTAATGTCCAAAATTGGCTATGAAGGAAAAGGCTTGGGCAAACATGCACAAGGTATTTTTAAGCCAATAATGGTTGAGGAAAGGCCTAAGTATTTACGTCTTGGCTATGGACAATCTTATGGAGAAAGTTCCAAAGCTACCATGAAGACAATTGAAACAGTTCCAAGAAGGAGTTTCATTTCAGGTCTTCTACCTCAAAAGTGTAAGTATTGTATTCATGGGGAATGCAATAGCTTGAAACATCATTTTTAAGAAGAAGGTGTTCATAAGCATACCCTTGAACCAGAGAACTATCGAAAATCTGAAACCACTGAAGAGGTTGATGGTGTTCGAACGGGAGCTACTTCTTCATTCAATTCACCTCCTCGTGAATCTAAAAATGAGATCTTAAACAATTATTAAGGTATTAGAGACTCATGTGCATGGATTTTCCTATGTTACTTTATGCAATGGATTGATGAGATTGCGAAAAACATAGACAATGAAGTAGTAAATAAGCATAATATACAAACACACATAGAAACAACAAGTTTAATAAGGAGTTCACCTAATACTCCTAGGCTACATCTCCTGGTCCAGCCTTCTATGGTGGCCTCTCTATTATGTCTTTAGAGGCAGAGTTTTTACAAAAATGAGCTTAGTTTGAGTCTCACACAATAGATACAAAACAAAAAGGCTTTACTTGGATCCCCCAAGTATCTCTAAGTACGCAGACTCTCCTCACTGACTCTCTGTCTCTGTTGTCTCTCTGTCTCAACACTACTTATCTCTATTTCCTGTCTTCTGTGGCTTTAAAGCTAATCAGCACTACCTATTCATTTCCTTTTCTTGGCTTTCTGTCTCCCGGCCTCTGTCCACTCGAATCCCCCTTCTGAGCCTTAACATTCATTCCATAACATCTTTAGGAGAGGTGGCCACCTGTTCTACAATGGAACAGTGCATCAGGCCTTTGAAATCCCTGAAATAGCCGCTCTCTGTTTACACAGAGAAATGCATTCAAACACGGGAAAAAAACGCCAAAAACACTATTTATCAGACATCAAAAGTCCTCAAATATTCTCTATACTCTTATCGGGTCCACTCATAATCGCTATCGCAAGTCATAATTGCTCGTTCAATGGTTTCCCTTTTGTATTTAAAAATGCACTAAAACATTGGAAAATCTGGCAAAAATGGCTTTATGCAGACTTGAAATATTATGTATTTTCCTTCGCAACCCCTTCGGGTCTGGGTTTAATCACATCGGCAGTTCCCTTCGTATTTCATTTAACAAACAAAATATGCGAAAAGACATAGAAACTGCCTGTTGGGCGGATTTCAAAATATACGAAATATCATTTATAACTCCATCGGATCTGGCTATCACATCGCGCGCACACACACACAGATATATATATATAATATATATAATATATATTATATATATATATATATATAAATAATATATATATATAGTATATATCAGCCCCACTCCATTGTAATGTGCTGGCGCAATATTGCGATGCAATTGATCACAATCACGTATCGCTCATACCCCGGGCCATTGTAAGCTTTACACTATATTTGTCGATTGTGATTCTACAATGCAACTTGGGCCGTCAATTTGCACACTTGATCAACGGTCCTCATTCATTCCTCTTATCGATATCGCAAGTTCCATATGGTCTTTGTCGATAACCACCGATAGCCTTTGCTGATTGTGATTTGTCGATCAGATTTGGACCATTGATCTGCCAAATCTGACGACTCCTGTGCATCACTCCTTTGACCACCGATAAGCCTGCCTTCCACTGTTTCTTAGTGTTTTTGTGTCTTGATAGTGTTTTTCACTATTTTATGAAGGTTTTCTCATGTGATTGTTTTGACATTTTTAAACGATTTTGAAGACTTTAGAGGGTATTTGGATCCATTTTGGATCACTCCCTCCCACTGAAAAAGGATTTTGGACCACCAAAATTTGGTTTTTAAGCATCAATTGAGTGAGGATACAACTCCCTCCCTTACCCAATTTCCATCCATCGTGAACTGCTGGGTTTTGAACCTTTAAGTCCAATTCTGAGGTACTTAATATCCCCTCTACGCGTAGTTCTCACCTTCCTGTCCATAACTGTATCTTCCTACAACTCATTGAGATGTTCAGGAAACAGATCATCAATGGAAGGAAATTGACTTTGCTCTTCAGGATCTTCAATCATTGAAGGTTCGAACAACCTCAAATTCTCTTCATTAACCACTAAATAGATGTGCATCTAAGCTGACAAATCAAGGCAAAAAGCGTTCTCACCAATTCTCTAAAGTATCTTGAAAGGCCCATACCTTATTGGCTTTAGCCTCTTTCCTTCACCTTCCGTTTTGTCCTTGCTGATATACAGCTAGACTTGATCACTAACTTGGAAGCTATGCTCCATCCCATGCTTATCATGCCTTTCCTTGTACTTGGCTTGGCTCTTTTCCAATTGTTCTTGCACTGCCTGGTGAATTTCATGGATTTGTCCAATGAACTTGGTTGCTTTGTCCACATCACTGTGTCCATCAATTGCTATGGCTTTTTCAAAGACAAAATCCAAGGGAGACCTTGGTATAAAACCAAAATAAGTCTCAAAAGGAGATATTTTTTTAGAAGAGTGCTTGGCATGGTTGTAAGCATGTTGCACATAACATAAATTTTCATCCCAAAGCTTGGGATGCTTGCCGCAATAGCCTCTAAGCAACTGGATCACTATTCTGTTGACCACCTCTGTTTGGCCATCTGTTTGTGGATGAAAGGTTGTGCTCTTCTTCAGTCTGGCATCCATTAATTCCCATAGGCTTGACCAAAACTTCCTAACAAATTGAGAATCTCAATCAGATACTATGGAAGTGGGTAACCCAAAATGAACCCAGACATGTTGAAAGAACAAGTTCGCTATTTGTTCAGCTATAATCTACTTGTTATAAGGTATTGAAATACACATTTTGCTTAACCTCTCCACAACAACATACAAATAGTCATGACTTTTTCTAGATTTTCGTAATCCCCCAACAAATTCCATGGAAACACTTTCCCAAGGACGAGAAGGAACTAGTAGTGGAGTGTAGAATCCTAATTTTCTATTGCTAGGCTTGCTTTTAGCACACATGGTACACCGTTTAATATATGTAGAAAGTGTTTAATGCATTCTTGGCCAATAGCAAAATCTTTACAGCTTGCAACTATTTTACTTACACCAAAATGACCTGATATCAAAGAAGTATGTGCTTCCCAAATTGTGTTAACTCTTTCAGTTTTTGGAATGCATATCTTTCCCAAATGATAGAATAGTTGGTCCTTAACATAATAATCCAATTCTTCTACTTTTTTTCCATGACATAAAGTTGCATATACATATTTAAAATCTGTATCTTGAGCATATTGTTCAATGTAGCTCTCATGCGTTACTGAATTATGCTTAAGTATAGTAGATGGATTTATAATTGGTCTGGACAACATATATGCAACTTTATTGTGTACGCCCTTCTTATATCTGATGACTAGATGAAACTGTTGTAGGAAACCCATCCACCTATAGTGTCTTGATTGCTGCAATTTATTTTGTGAGTGCAAATACTAAAATGGTTGATGGTCAGTATGTATAATTGTTTATTTTCCCATTAAGTAATGTTCCTACTTTTTAACACTCTGTACTAATTCATACAATTCTTTATCATATGTGGGATAATTAACTACTGTAGAATTAAATGTCTCGAAATGGTAGCATATGGGTTTACCGTGTTGAATCAACACTGCTCCCATGGCATAGTCACTGGCATCTGTTTCTATCTTGAATGGTCTTTGAAGATTTGGCAATGCTAATACTAGTGTTGTACTAATTTTTTCTTTCAAGGTGTCGAAGGCTTTGTGTTGTTTACCTCTCCACTGAAACACCTTATTCAATCCTATTAAAGCATGCAAGGGAGCTGTAATTAAGGAAAAGTTAGCAATAAACTTTCTCTAATATTGTGTTTCTCCTAGGAAGCGTCTAACGTTTGTACAAGATTTGGGTTTAGGCCAGTTCACAATGACTTTGACCTTAGAGGGATCTATTTTCAGTTCACCACCCCCTACAATATGACCCAAATAATTCAAAGATGTTTTTCCAAATTCACATTTTGATAACTTAACATAGAGATTTTATCTTTTCAAAGCATCTATAGTCTTATTTATGTGCTTCAAATGTTCTTCCCATCTTTTACTGAAAACAAGCATGTCATATAAATATACAATTACAAAATCATCAATAAAAGGCCTAAGTGCATCATTCATAACTCTCATGAAAGTGTCAAGAGCATTAGTTAAGCCAAAAGGCATAACTAGCCATTCATATAGCCCTTGCTTTGTTTTGAAAGCAGTCTTCCATGCATCTTGTTCTGCTACAATAACCTGGTGATAGCCACTATGCAAGTCCAACTTGGAAAAGTAGACTGCTTCTTTCAGCTGATCCAATAGATCATCAATGTGAGGAAGGGGATAACAATTCCTGATTGTTATTTTATCCAGTGCTCTGTAATCAATGCACAGCCTCCATGAACCATCTTTCTTTCTCACCAACACGATTGGAGATCCGCATAGTGATGTGCTTGGTCTTATGAACCCTTTTTCGAGCACCTTCTATACCTACTTCTTGATCTCTGCATTCTCTAAAGCAGATAACCTAAAAATTCCCATGTTAGGCAATGGAGCATCTTACTGCAAATGAATATCATGTACAATTTCTCTTTTGGGCGACACACCTTTAGGTTCTTGAAATATGATATCGTATTCTGAAACAACTTTTTCTAAATCAGGTTTCCGTTTATCATCACAACCCTCAAATATATTGGTTTTATCAGGGTTATTTTCCTTTACAATCATCAGTAAAAATTTCTTGCATGAATTTACAATTCTTTTCATCTTCCCTGAGTTTATGAGTATAATTATTTTTGAGTTGATGAACTCTTACAATATATTCTATTCCATCTTTGGTGAGTTGATACTTCTTTTCAGCTCTATAGGAAATGACTTTTCTATCATACAAGTAAGGACTTCCTAAAGCAATACCACATATATCCAAGTGAATTACATCTAACTCAACCTCATCTATGAATGCTAACGCAATAGCAAACCAAAGTTTACATTGTCTAGTCATTTGTAGCTTTGCTTTGTCACATACCCAACCTACTGGATAAAGCTTCTTGTGAGGTGTGGTTAGTAATCCCAACTTCTTTACAACTGCTTCAGAAATCAAGTTTACTTGTGAGCCACTATCAAATAAAGTATCAAACTTTTAATGCTTGGAAATAACTCTAATATGAGAAAGATCATGTCTTTTCCTCTCATTTTCTTCACTATCAACACTTTGTGCAGAATTACTAGTAGATGCTTCAAAATTTTTACCTTTGATGCCTATGGCTATGACTATTGTTTCATCACCTGTGTTTGACCCCAAATCCTTCTGAATAGTAGCATTATCGCTCTTCTTCTTGCCATATAACTTCTTGGGTTTCAGCTCCAGAGGCAGAGGCCAACAATGTTCATCATCATGTCCATCCTTCTTGCAGTGAGTGCATGAAGGTTTTTTTTTTTTTTTTTTTTTTTTTTTTTTTTTTTGGTACAACGTTTTCCTTCCTCTCTTTACATTTCTACTTCTTCTTTTCCTTGTTCTTTCTTGCAGTGGGTTTTGATGATCCCCCAATCTCTAGGTTCACATTCTTGCCTCTAGCCTCTAGATGTTTACCGTGAACACATACCTCATCTGTGGTAGTGGGGTTAAACATGAGAATGGTGTGCCTCAAATAGCTATGCAGACCACCTATATACTTAAGAAAAGTTTCAGGTGAGTCTAAAGAAATGCCTAGAATTAAAGCTCTTTTTCTAAATTCCTGGGTATAGCTTTGTACACTTTGCCCCTTTAATTGGCGAACATTTTTCCAACTCATCATAGCTTGCTCCAAGGCAAAGGCTGGCCAGCTGAATCTTTCTCCATTCTGAAACGATGTTCTACACCCTACAATACACATCAATCTGTCTAATCCAGCTATCTAGTTTTTCTGCATTTAATTCTCCATCATAGACTGGCAAATCAAATTTAACATCTAATTTAATCAAAGATTTTTTCTTCTTTTTATTTTGAGGGCTAGAAGGAGCGGTTGACGGAGGAGGCTTTTCTCCTTTCCCTTTGCCTTCTAGGGCATCTAGAGAAGGTTCTTCATCTCCTTTGTCTTGTCAAGAGGTTGAAGTACCTTCACCTCAACCTTTCTTGAATTCTCGATACATCCCTTCTACCATGGCTGTCATGGTCATGAAGCTATCCATGAATTGAGATTCTGATTCCAATGAAATCTCTTCTACCATTTTCCTCCTAAGATAGGCTCTTTCAATTTCTAGGTTAGCCTCAACTAGTTCTCCTTCTCCTAATTTGAGCTTTGACCTAGTTAGCATTCAATAATCCAGCACAAGCTTGTTTAACCTTAGCATACCTAAAGCTCTGATACCACTTGATCTGAGAATGAGATCTTAAACAATTATTAAGATATTAAAGACTCATGTGCATGGATTTTCCTATGTTACTTTATGTAGTGTATTGATAAGATTGCGAAATACATAGACAATGAAGCAATAAAGAAGCATAATAGACAAACACACATAGACACAACAAGTTTAATAAGGACTTCACCCAATGATCTTGGGATACATCTCTTGGTCCAGCCTTCAGTGGTGGCCACTCTATTATGTCTTCAGAAGCACAGTTTTTATAAAAGTGAGCTCAATTTGAGTCTCACACAACAGTTACAAAACAACAAGGCTTTACTTGGATCCCGCAAGTTTTTCTGAGTACAAGACTCTCCTCACTGACTCTCTGTCTCTTTTGGCTCTCTATCCCAACACTGCTTGTCTATGTTTCATGTCTTCTATGTCTTTAACCCAATCGGAACTTCTTGTTCATTTCCTCTTCTCGGATTTTTGTCTCCCGGCCTCTGTCCGCTTGAATCCCCCTTCTGAGCATTAACATTCATTGCATAATGTCTTTAGGGGAGGTGGCCACCTGTTTTCCAATGGAATATTGCATTGGGCCTTTGAAATCCCTGAAATAGCCTCTCTCTATTTACACAAATAAATGCATTCAAACACGGGAAGAACAGAAAAAACAGTATTTATCAGACTTTAGAAGTCCTCAAATCCACTCTATACTCCTATCGGGTCTGCTTGTAATCGTTGTCGCAAGTTGCAATTTCTCGTTCAATGGTTTCCCTTTTGTATTTAAATATACACTTAAACATTGGAAAATCCTGAAAAAATGGCTTTATGCGGATGTGAAATATTATGTATTTTCCTTCACAACCCCTTTGGGTCCGAGTTGCATCGCATTAGTGCTTCCCTTCGTATTTCTTTTAACAAGGGAAATATGCGAAAATACATAGAAACTGCCTATTGGATGGATTTCAAAATATATGAAATATCATTTATAACTTAATCAAGTCCAACTATTGCATCACACATATATCTATATCTATATCTATCTATCTATCTAAGCTACAGTCTATCTACTATATATATATATAATATATATAAATAATATATTATAATGTATGTATATCTGCCCCGCTCCATTGTAATGTGCCAACATGAAATATTGGTGATGCACTGATCGCAATCGCATATCGCTCATACCCCGAGCCGTTGTAAGCTTTCCTTTGTATTTTCTGATTGTGATTCTGCAATGCAACTTGGGTCATCGATCTCTGTGCTTGTTCAACGGTCCTCGTTGACTCTGCTAATCGCAATCGCAAGTTCCATATGGTGTCTACCGCTAAACTCCAATAGCCTTCGCCAATTGTGATTTACTGATCAGATCTGGACCATTGATCGGCTAGATCTAATGGCTCCTGTGCATCACTCCTTTGACCACCAATAAGCCTGTTTTCCACTATTTCTTGGTGTTTTTGGGTCCCGATAGTGTTTTTCGTTGTTTTACGAAGGTTTTCTCATGCGATTGTTTTGATATTTTTAAACGATTTTGAAGAATTTAGAGGGTATTTGGATCCATTTTAGATCACTCATGAAGGCAATAAAGGTGAAAAATAAAGGTATAAATTTGGTTTTAATCACATTCCTTTTGATTATGTAAAGCACGGTAAATTTCCATATAAGAATTGGAAAAGAATTGCATGTTCCTTTTGTGGTTTGGATAACCATAATGTTTGTAGATGTTGGAATAGAATGGCCACATACATGAAACTTTTGAAGGAAAGGAAACACGAAGCCAAAGGTCCATTGTACAAGGAAAATCATACTATGAAGAGGTTGCACATGTGTTTTACTTACTGCCATAAGCAAGGACATATTGCTGCAAAATGTTGGACTCTGAATCTGACAATGCTTCCATGAAACTTGAAGAAGGTGGAAAGAGAAAATGGCAGGAATGGAAAGAAAGATTCCATGATTGATGTGTCTCAGGATGATTCACATGTTGATGTTGATGTGCACACAAAGGAAGGGCATTTGAAATGGATTGGTCTGAAATGGTTAGAATTCTTATCCAATTAAGATTGCATGTCTATTGATATAATGCATCTATTTGCATTTCTTTGTTAATGGAATGCAAGTTGCAGGATTTTACCAAGAAGGTCAATGGAAAAGTTGAGTAGGAGACTCACTTTATTGCTGCAACATTATATTCATTTCAGCTTCGAAAGTATAGTGTACTTAAGCAAAATTTGAAGGATGAAATGCATGCATAAGCATCATATCCATGAACATAGGGATGTTGATGATTTCCTTGTATTTGAACATGTATGTGTGATTAACTTAAAGGGTTGATTTCTTTGTTGTAAACATGCATGTAATGTTAATGTTGACTTGGAAAAAGTTGATTTGGTCTCCAAGATGGAGATAATGATGCAGTGCTTCATCTTTGAAAAAAATCCTAAAGTTCTTTTTCTACATGCTTGACTTGAAGGGTCAATTGTTTTAAAGGCATGTTTTGTTGGCTTGTTATCTATTCAATCATTTGTATGTAGACGTAAAGACATGGAGGTGTTCACAAGATGTGAAGTATGTTTCTTTTGTTGAAGCACGAGTTTAGGCCATCCAGTTGTTGTCTGTAATCTTGTTGTTGTTAACAGTTGTTGTTGACAATATGTCAAACATGTACAAATGAAAATTTTGTGAAGCAGATGTAACTTCACATTTTTTTGAACCACCTTGGATCAATGATCAAGGAAGAGAACTTCAAACTACCTTATGTCACCTTCTCTGTAGGAGTTCTGCATGAAGCCAAGAAGGAACACAATTCTTGCCAGGAGGACAAGCACATCCAGGAAGGCGGTGTTCAAAAGCTTTGGCAGAGGAACTATGCAAGGCAAGTGTATGGAGGCTAAAAGAAGAGGGTGAGGTACTCTCATTTACTATTCAAATCAGTATATTAATCTTTTGGATTCCAAAATATTTTTAGTGGGAAAGCATGATCCAAAATGGATCTAGAATAAACTTCCGAGTATAAAAATCTTCCTCACAGAGGAAAATTAAAGTCAAAGGGTGCTCTTGGGAATAGCCTCATTGCATAGATATCCTCATTCTGAATCTAATGCAATTTGAATGGGCTAACACAAAATTCAGATGAAGGAGTTATTGCAAAAATAAGATTGCCTATTATCCTTAGAAAAGGAGGAAATTTCTTATAAAAAGGGACTTAAGGGCTCTTAAACAAAATCACATTGGAAAAGTTTCAAAGGGAGGACTTAAGCAAAGGTGGAGGGACTCCCCAATACAGATATTTGATATATCGCATCGGAGGAAGGCCTCCATGCGATATCGGAAGCCCAAGCAGAGCGACTTGCGATTTTGATGAATCAGCATCGGTGATATATATTGGATCGGTGCAGTCCATTGGAAAGTGGTATACACCCCTGGGCCATTATGATTGCAATATGTGATATGCTGATATCGGTGATCAGTGGATCCCCAATATAAAGGGCCGTTGACATATGTAAGACGGGATTGCGATTAGCGATTAAGGCATGGACTAGATGAGATTATAAACACGATTTCATAAATTTTGAAATCCGTATTTTCGAATTTTCTGTGTATTTTGCATGTATTGGGTTTTTTGGCCATATGCCTATGCGATTGCGATTTACGGTGACAGGATGGACCCGAGAGGGATATAGATGCCATTGAAGGCCATTTGAAGTCTCGACTTAAATCCCATGATGTGTTCTACATGTGTTTTCCTGCGTATTTCTGTTATTTTGCTATTTCAGCTAGTGGAAGGCAAAACAATAGGGTGGCCATGCCCATCAGTTCCTTTCCATTCATAAACGTTTTCTTGTAAAGAAACAGTCGATTTTCAATGATGGAGGCTACTGTAACTAATGTATTACAAAAGGCACAGGGAGCTCAATTAATAGGGTTGTTGAAGGTTGCTGAGATTCACTTGGAGGTCAAGCGAACCAATGATAACATAGAGAGGTAGAGTTATGCTCAGGCAAAGTGTAGAGAAGCCCAAGAGGCTCAGGGATGCTTGAATGTTGAGTGTAAGCCCAGAGGAGGTAGTCTATGGAGTCAGGGTGAACCAGAAGCAAAGGGTTGCTTAGAGATCAAGTGAAACTAGAAGCTTGTGAGAGCCAGAGCCGAGAGCCTAAAGCCAAAGCTGAGAGCCAAGAGCAAGAGCCAAGAGCCAGAGCCAAGAGCTAGAGCAAAGAGCCAGAGCCAGAGCTAAGAGAGAGAGTTGAGAGCCAAAGCGAAGAGCCAGAGCTGAGAGCCAGAGCCAGAGCCAAGAGCTAGAGCTGAGAGCCAGAGCCAGGGAGCCAGAGAAGCTTAAGATCCTAAGAATCAGAGAGCCAAAGGGTAGACAAAGCTAGAGAACAGCAAAGAGATCAAATGATCAAGCTATTGCTAATGTCCAATGTGTGTTGAACACAAAAGAAGGAATTCTAGAGAGAGTAAAAGAATTTTGAGGGAGTTGGTGCAAGCCAGCAACTCAAGATAATGCTGATTGAAGGAATCTAGTCCAGAGAAGCGTAGATCTGTCTACAGAGTATGGATAGCCAGCAGGATTAGATGGTATTCTAAACCCATTGGTGTAGTTGTAAACCAATGGAGTTAAGTGTGGAACTTGTAAAAGAAGAATTACCATAATCCCAAAGAGCCTAGTTCAGTTGACTAGATCTCACGGAGACGTAGCCCAAAAGGTTTGGGTGAACTCCTAATTATATTGTTGTTATGTGTATGACGTTTTATTGCTGCATCGTATTTACTGTCATATGTTTAAATATCAGTTTAAGAAAATGAAATAAATCACATAGACAATTAAAGACAGACACAAGCATACACCTATTTCAAGTTATTTATTCCGCAAATTATCCATCATAAGAATAAATCTTGGGCATATATATAAGCTTTGCAGTGGGAGAGGTTCTTGTTGATTGACAGGAAGCATTTAGTGCCCCATTTTCAGATTACATGGTATCAAAGCTTCAGGATGATTAACCCCACCTTCAAATAAGGTGGTATTAGAGCATTAGGTTGATTAACCCCACGTTCGAAGAAGGTGATATCAGAGCTGGTTATATCAAAGTAAGTTATACTAGAGTAGGTGGTACCATGAAGTAGGTTGTATCATGATGTAAGTGGTATCAGATCAGAATGCTTGATTGATAGAGCAATCTATATCCTTGTTTGACTTAAAAGGTGTTCAAAAAGTAGAAAGAATTTAGTTGTTTGATTGTTTGTAAACCGACTTCCGTTTGAGTTTGCAGAGGTGAAAGCTATTGATAGCTAAGTCCAAGAGAGGACAAGAAGGAAGAAGGGCTGAAGGCATTCTTCTTTTCCTAAAGGACCTCAAAGAAATCCTTGAAGCACAAGAGGTTTGTTGCAAAAGGTTGCTTAAATAAGCTCTTTTTTAATCTTGTTTGAAGTTCTTTTGTTCATTTTGATAAGGACAACTCCTACAAGTAAGTCCTCAAAACCCTCCTTCCTCACAAGATTTTGTGATAAATACATGAAGGAAGGCTTGTTCATCATGATTGATATGGTGAGAGAAATGACCATTGGGCTTTGAGAGTAGTTGAATTCCATGAAGGAAGAGCAACAGTTGTTTTCTAACAAATTGCAAGAAGTGGAAGTTCAACTTCATATTGCAAATATAAAACTAGAAAGGGTGAATGAGTTGGAGATGCAGCTCCTTATTACCAAAGAAGCCTTAATCAAGTATCAGCTTGATGAAGAGGTAAACAATTCCAGTTTTCCTTCAATTTCCTCTAAGAATGTTTATATTGGTTCTTTTCAAAAATATACCAGAGGTATAGGTTCCATGTTAATGTCCAAAATGGGCTATGAAGGAAATGGCTTGGGAAAACATGCACAAGGTATTGTTGAGCCAATAATGGTTGAGGAAAGGCCTAAGTATTTGGGTCTTGGCTATGGACAATCTTATGGAGAAAGTTCCAAAGTTGCCATGAAGACAATTGAAACGGTTCCAGGAAGGAGTTTCATTTCAGGTCTTCTACCTCAAGAGTGTAAAGATTGTATTCATGGGGAATCCAATAGCTCGAAACATCATTTTCAGGAATAAGATGCTCATAAGCATACACTTGAACAAGAGAGTTGTGGAAAATCTGAAACCACGGAAGAGGTTGATGGTGTTCGAAAGGGAGATACTTCTTAATTCAATTCACCTCCTCATGAAGGCAATAAAGGTGAAAACGAAAGGTATAAATCTGGTCCTAATCATATTCCTTTTGATCATGTAAATCATGGTAAATTTCCATATAAGCATTGGAAAAGAATTGCATGTTCCTTTTATGGTTTGGATAACCATAATGTTTCTAGATGTTGGAAGAGAATGGCCACATACAGGAAACTTTTGAAGGAAAGGAAGCAAGAAGCCAAAATTCCACTTGACAAGGAAAATCATTGTGTCAAGAGGATGCACATGTGTTTCACTTACTGCCATAAGCAAGGACATATTGCTGCAAATGTTGGACTCTGAATCCGACAATGCTTCCACGAAACTTGAAGAAGGTGGAAACAGAAAATGGTAGCAGTGGAAAGAAAGATTCCATGATTGATGTGTTTGAGGATGATTCACATGTTGATGCTGATGTGCAAACAAAGGAAGGGCCTTTGAAATGGATTGGTAAGAAATGGTTAGAATTATTATCCAATTAAGATTGCATGTCTATTGATATAATGCATCTATTTGCATTTCTTTGTTAATGGAATGCAAGTTGCAGGTTTTTACCAATAAGGTGAATGGAAAAGTTGAGTAGGAGACTCACTTTATTGCTGCAACGTTATATTCATTTCAGCTTTGAAAGTATAGTGTACTTAAGCGAAAGTTGAAGGATGAAATGCATGCATAAGTGTGATATGCATGAACATAGGGATGTTCATGATTTCCTTGTATTTGAACATATATGTGTGATTAACTTGAAGGGTTCATTACTTTGTTGTAAACATGCATGTAATGTTAATGTTGACTTGGAAAAAGTTGATTTAGTCTCCAAGATGGAGATAATGATGAAGTGTTTCATCTTTAAAAAAAAATCCTAAAGTTCTTTTTCTACATGCTTGACTTGAAGGGTCAACTGTTTTAGAGGCATGTTTTATTGGCTTGTTATCTAGTCAATAATTAGCATGCGGATGTAAATACATGGAGGTGTTCACAAGATGTGAAATTTGTTTCTTTTGTTGAAGCAGGAGTTTAGGCCATCCAGTTGTTGTCTGTAACTCTGTTGTTGTTGATAGTATGTCAAAAAAGTACAAATGTGAATTTTGTGAAGTAGATGTAACTTCACTTTTGTTTGAGCCACATTGGATCAATGATCAAGGAAGAGAAGTTCAAACTACCTTCTATAACATTCTGAGCAGTAGTTCTCCACGAAATCAAGAAGGAAGACAGTTCTTCCCAGGAGGACAAGCACATCCAAGAAGGGAGTGTTCAAAAGCTTTGGTTCAGAGGAACTATGCAAGGAAAGTGTATGGAGGCTAAAAGAAGAGGGTGAGGTACTCTCATTTACTGTTCAGATCAATATATTAGAATTTTGGAATCCTAAAGTTTTTTAGTTGGAAGGCGTGATCCAAAATGGATCTAGAATAGACTTCTAAGTCTAAAAATCTTCCACATAGAGGAAAATGAAGGTCAAAGGATGCTCCTTGGAATAGTCTCATTGCATAGATTTCCTCATTCTGAATCTAATGCAATTTGAATGGGCTAAAATGGACTTCGGATGAAGGAGTTATTGGAAAAAGAAGATTTCCTATTATCCTTAGAAAAGGAGGCAATTTCTTATAAAAAGGGACTTAAGGGCTCTTAAAGAAAATCACATCAGAAAAGGTTCAAAGGGAGGACTTAAGTAAAGGTGGAAGGACTCCTTGATAGTGATCCCTGATATATTTCATCGGAGGAAGGCCTCCATGCGATATCAGAATCCCGAGCAGAGCAACTTGCAATTGCGATGAATCACCATCGACGATATATATTGGATTGGCGCAGTCCACTGGAAAGTGGTATAGACCCCCAAGCTGTTATGATTGCAATATGTGATACACTGATATTGATGATCAGTCGATCCCCAATATAAAGGTTAGTTGACATATGCAAGACGCGATTGCGATTACCAATCAAGGCATAGACCCGATGAGATTATAAATGCAATTTCATAATTTTTGAAATCCAAATTTTTGGATTTTCTGTTTATTTTTCGTGTATTGGATTTTTTGGCCATATGCATGTGTGATCATGATTTGCAATGACAGGATGGACCCGAGAGGGATATAGATGTGATTGAAGGCCATTTGAAGTCCAGGCTTAAGGCGCATGATGTGTTTCGTGTGCTTTTTCCTGTGTATTTTTGTTATTTGGCTAGAGGAAGGGAAAATGATCAGGTGGCCATGCCCTCCAGTTCCTGTCCATTTGTAAATGGATTCTTGTAATGAAACAATCGGTTCCTGATGATGGAGTTGACTATAACTGATGTATTTCAAAAAGTGCAGGGAGCTCAATTGACAGGGTTGTTGTAGGTTGCTGAGATTTGCTTGGAGGTCGAGCGAACCACTGATAACACAGAGAGGCAGAGTTATGCTCAGGAGAAGCGCAGAGAAGCCCACGAGGCTTAGAGATGCTTGAATTCTGAGTGTAAGCCTGAAGGAGGGAGTCTGCAGAGTTGGGGTGACTCAGAAGCAGAGGGTCGCTTGGAGATCAAGCGAAATGAGAAGTTTGAGAGAGCCACAGCCAAGAGCCAAGAGCCAGAGTCGAGAGCCAGATCCAAGAGCTAGAGAAAAGAGCCAGAGCCAGAGCCAGAGCTAAGAGCTAGAGTGGAGAGCTAGAGCCAAGATCCAGAGTCGAGAGCCAGAGCCAGAGCCAAGAGCCAGAGCCGAGAGCCAGAGCTAGAGAGCCAGAGAAGCTTAAGATCCTGAGGGCTAGAGAGCCAGAGGGAAGATAGAGCCAAAAAATAGGAAAGAGATCAATGATCAAGCTGTTGTTGATGTCCGATGTGTGTTGAAGACAGAAGAAGGAATTCTAGAGACAGTAAAACAATTCTAAGGGAGTTGGTGCAAGCTAGGAGCTCAAGATAGCCCAAAGCGCTGATTGAAGGAATCTAGTCTAGAGAAGCTTAGATCTGTCTGTAGTGTATGGACAACCAGCGAAATAAGATGGTATTCTAAACCCATAGGTGCAGTTGTAAACCAATGGAGTTAAGTGTGGAACTTGTAAAAGAAGCATTACCATAATCCCAAAGAGCCTAGATGAGTTGACTAAAGCTCACAGAGACGTAGCCCAAGAGGTTTGGGTGAACTCCTAATTATATTGTTGTTATGTGTATGATGTTTTATTGCTACATCGTATTTACTGTCATGTTTAAATATAAGTTTAAGCAAATGAACTAAAGCACATATACAGTTAAAGACAAACACAAGTATACACCTATTTGAAGTTATTTATTCTACAAATTATTAATCATAAGCATAGATCTTTGGAATATATATAAGCTTTGGAGTGGAAGAGGTTCTTGTTGATTGACAAGAAGCCTTTAGTGGCCCATTTTCAGATCAGCTTCATACCCTTCCCCATAATTTCCTCCATAAATTAAAAGCATAATCATTAGTATTTTGTAATTGGTTGTAGGTATTGGGATGCTTTCAATTTTTTATAATCACTCATTTAACGAATTCAAACCTATTTCCCATCATTCCAATGCCACTTCATATTGCACCAGAACCAAAGTATAGGCCTCCATATATAGGCAAACCATTAAACATGTTCAGGCCATTTCAGTTTAAGCCTTACCCAACCAATGCCTACTATTATTTTTATCCATTATTCATCATTTCATGCAACAATTGTTGTATTACATGCCATGGATAAGGTTAATTTTCCTGATATGATTGTATATATTTTCTACGAGTTTCCACCCACATATTTATTTTGAATGGAACTTGAAAAAAATAATAACAGAGGTATTTTATATGGTTATTGGCATTGAAGATAATGTGGTACCCTGAAATGGAATAGAATGAGATGGGATTTGTAAAGGATTTCATAGTGGTGCTTGAATTAATCCACTAAAGGAACCAAATGCATCTTTACATAAAGCATATTGTGGGTTTACAATTGAATTTTGGCATAGGAGAATTGGATATTTTTTTTAGGGCTATTGCATTGTGAGAAGAACTATTGACAATTCCACTAACATGGTTTTTGTATGTTATTACCATTCATCAAATTCATTTTTACAATATTATGATCTACAAGTAATCCTTGAATACTTCCAATAATATCTCCTTGCTATATCAATTAGATCATTCATGTCACCCTCCTTGAATATTTCCAATAATATCTCCTTGGTATATCAATAAGATCCTTCATGTCATCCTCACGTTTTTTATTATTAAAAAACATTATGCCACTTGTGAGTCTAACAACAATTTTGAGGGGCTCACGAGTTGTTTTCAAAATCGTCATTGTGTGGGAGTAGACCCAAGAATTTCTTGTCATGTCACATAGGATAAAATGGGTGGTTTCTCATTCCACTCCCTCTCCCCCTCATCCATCCAACTTTATAAAGTTTCATGTAGGTTCCCTTGTCCCCTTCAGCCATCCCACTCTATTAATTTTTATTTAGGTTGTGTTGGGGTTTGGATAACCTAAGGCCACTGATAACAACTGCAACTCAAATAAGCACTTTCTCCTCCATTTGTATAAGTAAAATTCAATATTTCTATTTTCAACATGAGCCTGATTAATTTTAGGCTCTCCAACATTAAATCCTATAATAATGGCCTTACTTGCATTGGACATTTTGGAATAATTGGTGCTTAGATACCCAACTACTTATATTACGAATTGTAGATAAAAATTGTCTTGTCGAAGTACTTGTAGAGAATCCCTAATTTCCTCTAATAAACTTTAGACAGCAACTTTTAAAATAGTATTCAACTCATGCCTTTCTACACTATTATTATTGCACTGTCCACCAACATTAGCAAGAAAAGAGAGAATAACTTTTCCATCACCAACCTTAGTAGATATTCATGCATCTCTTAACTTAATATGCTCTTTCAAGAGAAACCTCAAGAAATCAATAGCCTCAAACTATTCACCAACACTAGGAACATGTTGTCATTGCTACAACACCCTCCAAAAGTTTGGCCTATATCCAAATTTCAGAGCCCACTTTAACATTGTGAGTATTCATTTCTAGTACCAGGAGTCATCCCATGTAAATCCTTTAAGTTTTCTAGTCCCCTTTTGAAGAAAATCTAAATGCCGTCTTTTGGCATGGGAAGTGTCGCACATTGTAAAAGAATAATTATGGTGCATTTTAAGAGGAAGCTTTGGTACCAATGAGTCGATGTACTAGACCCATTCCTAAAGTTTTATCTATATTTTTGTTAGTGTCATCACTCGCATCACAAAGTGTATCTTAAGTGTCACACTTGGGGGAAAGTATTGTTTTGTTATCACATCAAAGGGGTTATATTGATTCTTGGTGCTAAGAATTCAAAGTTGTTTTTTCGATTATTCTAAGTGTGTGATCATGTTCAAATTCTATCTTGGTTTCATCTCTTCCTTAGTGATCCCACATTTAGAAAAATTCTATAAAATTTCATGCCCAACCAACTTGGACTCATTATGCCCCTCTAAAATTTTCGTTGCATAGTTTCAAGCCTCATTCAACATCCTTTCCTCTTGGAACTACACAATGCATAATAATTGCCTCCAAGGACTATGCATTGAACAGTCATAGTCCTCAACAACAACCTTTTACTCCCTAGAACTGTGCAATATTATCTCCTAGTCAACCTATTTTTGTGCACTACGTATCCATCTCTCTTTCTCCCTAAACTGCACAACTGCCCGATCCAATGGCTCGGCCTCGCTCCAAAACTACACATTGCATAGTTACAATGGGAAATCCTATCTCACTGTGACCCTCAACTCCACAATATTTCTTCTCATGTGTCCATTTACTATGCATTACATAGTCACAACCATTAGTCCCTCACTCCTTTCCTATGGAATTGCACACTGTGCAATTCTTATACATTCATCCTGGTCTAGTTCTCAATTTCTAGGCCAATCACTGATTCTCATGAAGAACGTAAGACTAGGATATTTCTAGAATGATGTCATCTTATCATGAGAGTATTTAATTTTCAAGTACCATATCTTGTTATGACATGATTATGCTTAAAAAGGAGGAGAAGGAGAGTATTCTAGAAGACACTTATGAAGTTCTGAATAGAATATGATCATTAAATAAGAAGATGAAGGGACACTAGATTGTGACAAAAGATAAAGGAACAAGATCATAGTGAAGACTCCATATCTTCAAGCCTTTTGGAGGAGGAAGAGGAATAACATGCAACATCTTTCATGAAGACACAAAGATAGTAGCAAGAGGATAAGCTTGACATTGACACATCATCATCAAGTCCATGTCATCGGTGTCAAGTCATTTCTTATCAAATTCTCATCTCAAGAGTCATATGAGTCATCATGTGCCAAATAATTTGTGGATGTAATTGTGTAATTTTAAATAAGATAAAAAATGTAAAGTGGGTTGAAGTCCAAAGGTCACCTATAGAATTTGAAAAGTCATGTAGAAGTCAAAAGGTCTCATGAGAATTTGAAAAGTCATATTGAAGTTCAAGAGTCATGAGGCAAGTTGAGGAGTCATACGGGAGGTGGAGAGTCAGCTTAATTGTTATATATACACTGTCGTATCTCAAGCAAAAGGCTTTTCACCTTAGCTCCTCCAACTACGGATTAGAGAGGAAAATAGATCTTTTGGAGAGCAAGTGGTGGCTTAACGCTACACTATTGGAGCTAGTGGTGTTCATTGTATCGATGTATCTTGAAACTTTCGCTTAATACTTGAAGCTCATTGAGCCAACACACTTTCATGCATATATCATGAATGATATAATACTATTATTTGAATGCTTTCGGTATATGTTGTTTTCATTTATACTAAATAAATTGAACTATTTCATTGGCTTTGGTGCTCACTTTGTTGAATGTGTGTTGTAATTGTTTTAATAATCATTTTTTCTATGTGGATTATTTTTCTAGTTGATTAACGATTCTTTCATATGTATGTCCATGTGTATTTATTAGAATAGTACTATTACTTTTCTCTTAAAGACTCACCTTGATTTTCATTTGTGAATGAACCTTGATACATTTTACAATTGAGCATTCAACAAGGCATACTCACTTGTTCATTCAAAAGTACATGTACAACAACTGAAGAAAATATTTAAGAACAATGGAAACTGAGCCATGTTTCTGCAAGGGTTCCTATAGCAAATGGTGTGAAGTCTAATTGAGACTTCATATCGCAGATACCCCTTGTATGTTGATGGGTTCTAGCATCATCAGCAAAACATTGTTCAATCCAATAAAATGTATTCTTTACAATCATCTTATTATCCAATCAAGCCTTTAGAATGTTTACATGGAACTACATACTACTGAAACATTTATTTACAATATAAAATTATTTCATACCCATTGATATATGTTTATTTTCCTCCTCCTAAATAGTTAAACATGGTAAATTTTCATCAACAATAGTAAATAAACCTAACAAATTGTCATAAATTTAGGTAAGAAGAATGTCATAATATTACATAAATTTAGGAAAAAAGAATGTCATGTGTGCCATAATCATTGAGGAAGATTATAATTAAGCATAATCCTTAAGAAATATCACAATTGGACAAAACTAGTAATCAACATTGCAACACAATGTCACTTTTGATTAACTTCACATTGTGACATAACTATTAAGGAATATATTTCTACTCATATGAACCACAGTCAACCATAATGAACCATATTGAACAAGCATAATGAACCATATTGAACAAGCATCACCATAATGAACAATAATGAAACATTGTCAATCATAATGAAACATATTCAACCATCATCAAACATGGTCAAGCATAATCACTATTTTTCAATTATAGTCAACCATACTTGGAAACACTATTGAGCATATTCAACCATAGTCAAAATTGGTGAACCATAGTTAATGATGGTCGAACATAATCTATGATGGCCAAGCCATTCTTAATCATATTGAAACATGGTGAGCTATAATCAACCATGCTCAAACATCTTCAACCATAGGCAATGATGGTTAAACATAGTCTACCATTGTCAACCATACTTAAACATGATTAGGCATAGTAAACCATCATCAAACATGTTAGCCATAGTACAGTACCATTGTTAGCCATGATCAACCATGGTCAACAATGTCCAACCATATTAAATCACGGTAAAAAATATGCAACCATTAGCAAACATAGTCAACAATGTTTAATCATAGTTGACCATAGTTAACAATGTTTAAGAAGTTCCAAACATGGTCAACCATATCTAACCATGCTTAAATATAATCAACTATAAAAAAAAATGTAAATACCTTTTAAAAAAAACTTAATCAACCAAATTTAACTATAATAAAAAATAAACAATTTTTTTTATCTAATAGACTAAAATATTTTTTGATATATTATAAAATGTCATATATAATAGAATATATATTTCATTTCATTATATTTTTAATTTTTATTCTTCTTAAAATATGTTTCATTACACTACATTTTTCTTATTAAAATAGAAAAGGCTGCCAGAAGGAACAGGATTCTTCTGCATTAATATCCCAAAGGCTGCCATGCAAAGCAATTCATCGTCACTGAGAAAATTGTATTGTTTGCTCAAAGTATCTTCTTCTGGCAGAATGACGTTATTAGTCTGGCAGTATCATGCACTTCTGCTCCGCGGTCGGGATGTCAACTGGTGGGAGTAGAGAATTCATTTCAGGATTAACTGTCGATTTGGTTTCGGCTTCTGTAATCCCATGTCGAATGTGGAATCTGAGGGCCATCATGCGAATTATGAGGTTGCCCTTCACTGGATATTAATCCTTTCGTCTTTCCATTATGATGGAAAAGGGAAAATCTGGCTGCATGAGTACAGTGAGGTTTGACAACATGACGATGGTGATGTAATATTTTCCTGTTCAGTTTGGTGTTCCAATAATTTTTTATGGCCAATGCCGTACGACCTGGTAACCTGCCTGCAATAAGCGCCCACCTGAAAATTCCACGGACCCATACAAATATGGTCTCAAATTCCACGGACATATATACACATGGTCTCATTGTTGATATTCAAAGGGCAAAAAATAACGATGATTTAAAATGAGGAACGATAATTGTAAGGAGAGAGTATTGTGAAAGTGTTTAGAGCAATTTTTCTTCAAAAACACGAAGAAATTATTTATTTAACCAAAAAAAGTGTATAATGTAAATGGTATATGGATCCCAAAAAAAGGAGGGGTTTATCATATAAATGGTAGATATAGACATTTTTAATATTTTACCTCATGGGCTAAATATAAGAGGTAAAGAGTTTTTAAAATTTATATTTTCATAAAATTCATAAAAATGGTTTACTTTTAGTGAGTTGATTTATTTTTAATATATTAATATTATCATTGTTATTATTTAATATTAAGGTTATGATTAAATGAGATACCAAAATGGTGTATGAGACCCTCTTGTTTATGGGACAAGGCACTCATCTTCACAATAATTTGACTGCTAAGTCTATGAAGGCATACATACTCTAGCTGCATCTCATTTTGAACCTATGACATCTGAGGAAACACATGCTCTTAACCATTAGGCAAATTCAAGTTGTATATATAAGATATGATAACTCAGTTTAAATAATTTTTATATAATTTAATGTAAAATAAATTTAACTATATTATTTGAATAAATAAATTAAAATGTTAAATGATGATGTTGATTAATGTCTACTAAGATTAATATGGTTTATCTCACTTTAACAAAGAGATTAATTGAAATTCTTTAATATTTTATTTCTATGGTCCAAAAGAAAGGAGAGAAACATTTCCACATTTCTATAGTTTTTTTTACTTAACAAGTCAAGAAGGTTGCTAATGTGGTAAATTTTTCGGAAATGAAAAGGATGTGAATAAGAGCTCAGCAATCCAAAAAAAAACTGTTTTTCATTTTCAACCCTCTTAGTATGACAAAGGCGACACTCTTTCATTCCTAGGTGTTTTGGGAATAGATCAAACCTGATTTCTCTTAGATGCTAATGAGAATTAGTTCTTATCTTCACAATTTTCATTTTCTTCTTACCATTGGTCTAGAAAAAAATGATAATTAAAATTAAATATTTTTTTATAAAACATGAGAAAATGTATTAGCCTTTTAGTAAATCTCGTATTATTTCAAAATATATTAAATAATAACAATATGAATCTATATATTTTACATCATTATTGCTCAAGAAATCTAGCATAGAAAACAACAATGGTTAAATAAAATAACACTTTGAAAAACGATATTAAAAATATAAAAGAACAACTACATAATAATTGAGCCACAAATGTCACAGATAATAAATTAGATATTATACTCATAAAATAAGAAATTAATAAACTAATTGTACTCGACCATGAGCGCCACAAAATAGCTTTACACCTTATAATCACTTGTACAAAAGAACAAAATAATGAAGACACATTAGAATTAGTTAAAGAACAATTAAAGACAAAATGTCAAATTCAAAAAACTTAGCTCACTAAATCAATAAGGGTAGGAAAAATACTTGAGCATAAACATAGAATAATCCATGTCAAGGTCAATTGTAATGACCATAAATTACATATACTTAGGAAATCTTCTAGCCCAAAAGGAACGTGAATCTTTATAAATGAAGACCTCATTCCAAAATACCAAGTTGAATTCACGAAAGAAGTACAAAATGTAAAGGAGGCAAGAAAAGAGGGGAAATGGACAATCATTAGGAATAAAAAAGTTATTATTAGAGACAGAGTCCCAAACGTGAATGATAAATAGGGAATGCCATCACTCTGAATCCTCTTCTCAAACTGTCATGGTTTTCCATGGTGTAAGGGTCCTATGTTAAGTTGGATATCGAGTGATATTGATCTTATTCTTTTTAGTTGAAACTTGGGAGCATGAAGAATCTAGGGTCCCTCACCTTGACGTGTTCACTCTTTGGTCTTCCTGGAATAAGAAATCCTTCAAGAGAGGTTTTGGTGGTATATCCTGTTATATTACGAACATTGTTTTCTCTCACATCCGACTTCATAAAATAGACTCCTTCAATTAAATTTGGCTCGAGATCTCTAATTCTACAACCAACAGGATCTTCCTTGCAATCTGCTATTTTTTCGCTATCAACTTTACATCCTATAGGAAAAACTACCTAGATAAGAATTGTCCTTTCAATACCTTAGAAAAAGAAATTTACAACCTAAAGAATGATGGCAATATCCTTTTTCTTAGGGGACTTTAATGCTTGGACTACTACTAATCAAGCTATTATGTTAAGTAACAACTCTAACCCTGACCCCTTGTGGCTTGATGAGGAAGGCCACTAAGCTAATAGATTCGAGAGAAAACCTAAAGGCATAATCAAGAACTTATTCGCCATCGAGCTCCTCAAACTTTGTAGTTCCCAAGACCTAATCATTTGTAATGTTAATAAATGGACTTTCTCTGGTCAGATGACATGTTTCCATGGGCTGGGTAGTAGCATCATGGATTATGTGAACTCTGATATCCATGTCCTCAACCATGTTAATAACTTTGAGATTCTTAATGGGTACGAGCCTGACTCTGGCCATAGAATTTTGTCTTTATCCCTAAATCTTGTTATGCATACCACCCACATGCAAGAGAACAGTGAAAGGAAAATCCACATTCACTTCGATAGAAGTAATTTCAACCTTTTCATAAGGGATTTGGAAAGGAATTTAGGCTCCTTGACTTATAATAATAACATTGATCAAATATATTACCATTTTAATGCTACCCTTTCCACCACCATTAGCAAATTCTCTAATATGACTTCGTATAAGAGAAATAATAGAACTTCCAATCGTTGGTATGATAATGATTGTAAAATTGTGAAGAAAGCAATCAGAGACACCGGTAATGGGAGCACCAAGCTATAGAATATAAGTATATATAAAACTATCTTTAAGAGGAAGAAAATGTCATATATTAATAAGAGACAAGAGCATATTTTCCACCTTTCTAACGTTACACCTAGAAAGTTTTGGCAGAATGTGCTTGTTCGTAAAACTAAAGATAATCATTCTATCCCCCCAGAAAATTGGGATAACTATCTTAAGAAGTTGTATCACTCTCCACACACAATGGGTACCATCTTAAACACTCCTATTAAGCATGATACTTTTTCTCTGGAAGACATTGAGTTTTGGATTAATAAGCTTACTAATGGGAAAGTCAAATATATTGAAGGTTACCAAGCTAGGATGTTTAAAATGCAAAAATATATCCTCCTTCCTCATCTCCACACGCTGCTCAATTTGGCTATAAAGAACAACTTCCCTAAGCTTTGGATGCAAAGCCTTATTATGCCCATCTTCAAAAATGGGGACAAAAGCATTCCCTCTAATTACTGGACCATTATTATTAGCCACATCCTAGCCAACCTTTATGGGCTCATTCTGGAAAAGAATCTTAGCCTTTGACATGAGAACCAGGGTAAAAGAGCTAAAGGGCAAGTTTGTTTTAAGAGGCAATGCTCGACCATCGACCACCTTATCACCCTTAGTATTATCGCAAAGGAATGACACAATAGTAAAACCGATCTCTTATGTTGTTCTGTGGACTTTAGAAAATATTTCGACATTATCCTCCGAGATAGGCTTTGGGCGAAGCTTGAAGAGATCATGGTTCCTCCTGAATTGATGATTGTTGTGGTCTGCCTCTACAAGACTATCATTGCCAATCTTAATACCAACAGAGGGTGGTCTAAAGATATTAAATTTAATATTAGGTTTAAGCAAGGTTGTCCCCTTTTCCCTACCCTTTTTGGTATTTGCATGGATAAACTAGAGGAATGTCTAGAAATTGTGGGTTGTAAAGACACCGAACTTGCTAGTATTATCATTACTCTTCTCCTTTATGCTAATGATATCATCCTTCTATGAGGGAGGCGTGATGACCTAGGCAGGCAACTTAAGACTCTTCATGTCTACTTCTCCAAGATGGGTATGTCAATTAATACCAACAAGACTAAAGTCATGATCATTAAATCCAAAAAAATCACCCATCGTAGTTTGGTCTTATGATAATCATTGTCTTGAGTATGTTTTTTCTTATAAATATTTGGGTATTGACTTTCCTCATCAGCTCAACTGGAATTATAACATTGAGAAAAAAATTATTGGAGGATGGAAATCCTATTATGATCTTGAAAACAATTATAAGTCAACCGATCTTTACATTTGGAGTAAGAAAATATTCGTCTTTGAGACTCTCATCACTCCTATTATCTTATAAGGATGTGAAGTTTGGGGGTGTAGTATATCTAGGGATTCATGAAGAAAGATTGAGATGATCCAAAAGCAATTCATAACCTATAACTTCAAGATCATGGAAAATACTCCTTATCCTATCCTCTTGAACGAAGTTGGTCTATCGCCCATTAAAAGTTCGACTATGTTCAGATATATTATGTATAAAAAGAAGCTTCACAATATGGAATCCAATAGGCTCCCAAAAATTGCTTCTAACTTTCGTCAAAATCCCCACGTGTGTCTCAAGCGCATGTGGTATCAGCATGCTTAGTCTTGGCTCAACCTTTGGGAGATTAAAGAGTAGATCATAATGGGAAGCAAGGAAAATATCAAAGATACTATTACCTCTAGTTTTAAGGACAGGATGTGGGATGCTAAGGAGCTGGAGGGTAAAAGGAAGCTTAGGTACTATAATGTGGTGATAAACCCCACCCTCCATAACAAAAATTATCTATCTATGTTGAATAGCACCAAGAAGAAAATGAGCATCACTAGGATTAGAACTAACTCTCATGAGCTTCGGATTGAGACCAGGCGGTGGTCTACTCCCAAGACTCCCTCGGACGATAGAAGATGTGGAAGAAGAAAAACACTTCCTTTTAGACTACCTCACTCTTCCCCACACCCACTCTCAATTCCCTATCATCAACCACACCTCCAATCTTCTTGAATTATTAAGCCAACCCAACTATAGTGATATTGGAACACTTCTTTCTCCATTCTTTAATCAGAGAAACAAGATTTTGAAGAATAACAATTAGACTCTCTTCTCTTAAGGTACCACATTAGTCTTAGTAGACATTAATCATCGTCATCATCAATTATAAAAAAATAAAAGTTTATTTTTATTAATAAATTATTAAAATCAAAATTATATTTATTTATTAAAAGAAAATACTATATTCATAGGTGTTATATAACAATTTGTATTAGCATTAGACTTAACTAGAAATAGAAAAATAAATATAAAATAGTGTAACACATGAGTGACCATAAACATTACCAAAATAAGGAAATAACACATGTAAACGATAAAAAAAATTAACATATTAAAAATATGAAAAATATTTTTTAATTAATAATAAAATAAAATAATATATTAAATAATTATATATTTATTGATATAAAATATTACAATTTTTTATATTATTTCTTATTAAAATAAATAAATAATTAAATTAATAAGTAATTTATTTTGGGATTGACTTTCGTGGAATTTAAATCTTTATAGTAAAGTAAAGTAAAACAAAACAAAATAAAATAAATAATGAATATTCTAAATTTAACCATTCGGAATATTTTTAATCTAACATACAATCTCATACACCATATCAAAAGTTTCCTCATTATTTTTCAATCCAATAAACCAGATTTGGTTCAATATATAAAGCCGCGAGACAGCTATATGGCACCCACTTTTATAATGAGGGTCGGCCAAAACTGATAATGGAAGAAGAGCTATTTGCAATGTTTCTTACATTAATGATCTGTTTGGATTAATAGTTATATGGTTATATTTAGTTGGAGAATTTAAGTTTTTAGTTTAGGATTTGTTTTTGAAATTTTTTAGACTTTGTGGTGAAATTTTGATTTGTGTTATTTAAACTAATTTTTGACTATATCTATAGATTCAGCAAAGGAAAAAAATTTAGGGCACTTCTATTGTGCAAGGGTTGGAATTTTTTAGTTGTTGTAATTTAGGAAATTGTTTTTAGTGAGACTTTTTGGAGTTTGAGCGAAATTTTCATTTGTGTTATTTCAACTAGTTTTTTGACTATCTATAGATTCAGCACCTGAAAAACCCTTAGGGCACTTCTATTGTGCATTGGTTACCTATCAAACTTGTGATTTCAATTAATTCCTACAAGATTTTAAAGAAATTAGACCAGAAACAAAAAAAGTCAAACTAAAAACAACTATGTAATTTACTAGGGTGAAATAAGAAACATTGGACGGATAAGGGCCCTTTAAATCTACACCTACAAGTAAAATATTTTCATATTTATTTCTTATTTGAAGTGTTAAAATTTCTAAATGTATAAGAGGGGGGAGTAATTCAGATTAGAGTTTATTGCTAAGGCATACTGCAATATAATTATAAAAGATAGAAAGGCATGTGAACTAAAAATTTTGATAGGAAGCGCCTAAAAAGAAAGCATTACTTTAAGTTTCAAACTGATATAATAAATGGGTTACGAGTTATTATTTGTATGATTGTTTAGCTTTTATGTGAGTTATCTTTAGTGTGACTTTTTGGATGCTTTTAGATGGTCTTTTCCTGTCTAATTTCGGAATTTATTAAAATCAGAAGCTTGATGGGTAACCCCTACACAATGGAAGTGCCCTAAAGATTTTTTGGGGTGCTGAATCCATATATACACCCAAAAAACAAGTTTAAATAACACAATTCATAATTTCAACTCAAATATTTACACCGGATTATGACAAGGAAAAGTCTCAAAAATAGCACTAAAACAACTCCATTTTTTTATTTATAATGGTATCTCGAATTTATATATATGTATCATTTTGTTTTATGGAATAAAATCAAATGAAATATTTAATAAATAATTTTTTATTATTTTTTGGAATTTTGTATTAATTTTAAAATTTTATATATTTATTTATATTATTAATCACATTGATTTATTAATGTAAATTGTGGTGGGTATAATATTAGTTGAAAAAAATACATGAATTCTTTTAAACTTACTATTAAATTTCAATTTGGCAAAAATTCATGAACTAAAAAATTAAAATACAATCTATAAAAACTAATTTTTAAATATAAAATTTCTAAATTCTATGTAAAATATTTAATTAAAACCTAAACTAATACACTCTATTATCCTTTGAACTTGATAAATTCCATTGGCTAACTAATTTTGTTGAAATTTTAGTGTAACATTTTAATTATCCCATGGCAGCCTCAATAAAACTATTTTATTCCATGATATCATAATATATGCAGACTGCGGTTTAAAAGATCAAGCGTAGCCGAAGAAAAAGACGTGTGTTATATATATATATACAGATGTATTAGATTTTGCGTGGAATTATTAAATATTGGATTTCCATACGCTTAGTTTTCTATTTATGCAACTGATTTTTATTTTTAGTATAAATAAATATAAATTAATACAAATGAGTACAATGATATTAAAAACATTAATGTTATGGATATAAGTCAAAAATTTAATTTATACTTACCACTAATATATTTCTACAACTGATTTTTATTTTTAGTATAAATAAATATAAATTAATACAAATTAGTACAATGATATTAAAAAGATTAATGTTATTGATATAAGTCAAAAATTTAATTTATACTTACTACTAATAAATACACCATTATATGTACCAAAAAAATACTATTGTGATAAAATATATTATTATTATCATTATAATTACTATTATTAATTTATATAAAATGTTATTTATTATTAATTTAATTTGAAATTATCTAATATAAATATGAATGAACCATTAGATTATTAAATTTTAGGAATTTATATTATAAATCCAAGAGAATAATAAACTTAAGAAATTAATATTAAAACCCCAATAGATAATAAACTCAAAGGAATAATATGAACCCAAGAGATTATTACTAAAAAACCCCTAGGGTGTATATTTCCTTGGGTTTATAGTATTAATCCCTTGGGTTATAATATCAATCCATTCGGTATATTAATCTAAGTGTTCATATTCCTAGGATATAATATTATTCATAGGTTTATAATATTGATCCTTTAGGTTCAATATAAAACAAGGTCAACCAAGGGTTTATATACCTTAAGTTTATAATATTATTCCCTTGGGTTTAATATTCTTTTGGTCTACTTGGGATAGCTCAATTGGCAATGGCCATGGAAATGAAATCTCACTGAACCAGAAGTCTTGGGTTCAAATCTTGTGCTATTCCCCCCAATCCAAACGAGAAGTTGGACATGAAAAGATGCATTCCTACCAAGATTACAAAAAATAATAATATTAGTCCTTTGATTTATAATACCTTGGGGTTTTAATATTAACCCTTGGGTTTAATATTCCCTTGGGTTTAGAATATCGATCCCTTTAGTTTACTAATGTAAGGGTTCATATTTTTACGATTTAATACCAAAACAACAAGAGATTATGAACCAAAGACAATAATATTAACCCAAAGGACGATAAACCTAAGGTATTAATACCAAAAACATAAGGAAATATTAACCCAATAGAATAATATTAAACCCTAGGGATTAGTATTATAAACCCAAGGTATATAAACCCTAATAAAAATATTATAAACCCTAAAATAAACATGTTTGACCATGGTTGACAATGGTTGATTTTCATTTTGAGACAATCCTTGTCACAATGCAATGTTGGACCATGGTTGACCATGCTCAACCATCATTATTCAAGGGTTTATAATGTTTATCTTATGGTTTATATACCTTGGGTTTATAATATTAATTCCTCTAGCTTTATAATCTCTTGGGTTTATAATATTAATTCCTCTAGCTTTATAATCTCTTGGGTTTATAATATTAATTCCTTTGGGTTTATAATCCCTTAGGTTTAATACTAAAAATCCAAGGAATTGTAAACCCGAGGGAATAATATTAAACCCTAGGGATTAATAATGATTACAAACTCTATAAATAATATTATACCCTCGGAATATTATACCATTGACTTTTTAATATAAAACCCAAGGGATTATAAACTCAAGGGAATAAAATTAAACACACATAATTAATATTAAAAGCCCAAGGTATATAAGTTATAAGATATTAAATACTGTTGAATAAACATGGTTGTTCATGGTCAACTATCGTTCAATGTCGCATCGTGACAACAATTGTATCAAAATGAAAATTAACCATTTTCAACCATGGTCAACTATTTTTATAAATCCAATTTATAGAAACCCTTGGTTGCACATGATTTATATTGAAACTAAGGGATTAATATTATAAACCTATGAATAATACTATAGCCTAGGAATATTAACCCTTAGATTAATATACAGAAGGGATTGATATTATAAACCCAAGGGATTAATATTATAAACTAAAGGGAATATAAATCCTAGGGTTTTGAACGGAGGATAATTGGAAACAAAGGGAAATTAAGAATCCTTTGCTATAGAACAATCCTTTAGTATTCAAAAACATAGGTTTGTAGGAATGGAGGTTAGGGTTTGGAGGCGAGGGTTCCAGACGGAACCTCGCTCAGGTCACGGCTAAGAAACTGCAGACAGTTTGCGCGCATAGGTGCAGGCGCAGGAAGGCACCTCCCGTTTCACTGGCAGCTGGAGGTTGGTATTTGATTTGCCACAACACTTTTTTGTCAAAAGATAATACTTACTTTGAAGCTGCAGTTTCCGTTTTCTCCGTTTTCAAGACTCTAGGGTAAGGGCACTCGACATTCTGTCTGTTTGCTGTCGTTTTCTCCGCAACGAACCTCTAAACCATGGTTAACCCGAACAAGTTGGTAGACTTAGACCTGGAGTTGGAGGATATCCTCACAATGTGGGGAAAGGATCCCACAGTTCAAAATGTGGAGCAATATTTTGGAGCTTTTGAGCAGTCAAGACTGGAGCTTCCTTCTCAGGAGATAAAACCCTTGTTTTTAATTCAAAGCAGTGATTCGGGCAGAGAAATCAACAGGTCTCGAAACGAGGTCTCCTTCAAGCTGGCGGATAGGGAGGCTATGGCGGATGGGCCATCATTAGGCGCTCTCTTCCCTGAGAACAAGGGCAAGTCAGGGTCTAAACGAAACTTTTCTTTGAAGGGTTTTGAGGGCACTGCAAATTTGGGGCTTTCCTATGATCTTGGTAAAGCTAGGGTTTCTGGCGGGGTCTCTCCATTATCCAGGGTCTCATTGCCGAAGGTCATCCCTTACTCCAAAGAAACACTAGCTGAAGGCATCGAAGGTCATGTTGTCAACAATGCGGGAGAGTCGAGGGGTTTCGATGACGCGACTAATGGCCCTCTCTCTACTAGGAGCCCTGCTCAAGCTTTTTCGACCCCTGTTCAGACAGAGCCAGAGGTAGATATCCCCGCAGACTCAAATTAGGAGGGCCCAGAATGGATTGGTGATGCCGGGGAAAACAGGGTATTCGCTGAAGATTCAAGGAAGAAAGGTGAGAAACGAAAACCCCAAAGGCCGATTGGATCTCAAGAGATTGAGGGAAATTTAGTCCTAGGAATGGAAGTTTCTATTGAAGAATCTTTAGAAGTTGCAGAAAGTACCCTTCTGGGAAGGGACAGAGGAAAGAAATTTTCGTTAGATTTCATTCAAGCTTGGGGAGAACAGCGCTTATTTTCAGACCGACTTCTTCGGTTTGAGGCTCAGTGCTTAGCCAAAGGCTGGTTCATGTTCCACTTCGAGGATAAGGAGGCGGCATAATAGGTGTTGGAGCGGAATTGGATCATAGGAAATATACCGGTTCTGATGAAGAAATGGAGTCCCCTCTTTGATGCTATTAAGGAGAGAATTGATGAATTCCCAGTATGGGTGAGGGCTCCGGGCCTCCCCTCGTTTTTATGGACAAAAGCTGTGTTTAAATCTATTGGCAACAGATTGGCATCCTTCCTAGAGGCGGATATGACTTTTTTGGAGACGAAGAACAAGGCAATGGCTTGCATCCTTGTGAGCCTTAATCCGAGCAGGGGCCTCGCTCAAAAGATTAATATGCAGTACAAAGAATTCGTGTTCGAGCAGCTCTTAGATTACGAGCACTTGCCCTTTATGTGCCATCGTTGCCATGAATATGGTCACCTAGCGAAGGATTGCCCGCTGTTCAGAAGAAGGAGGCGATTCCGGAGGACCTCTGTTTTTAGAGATCCAGTTCTCAATCGGGCACATCCTCCTCAGGAGAACGAAGGAACGACGAACCAGATAGCATAAGAGATGGAGGTCGACGTAACCCAAAAAGAGATAGCGCCGGATGACCCCGAGATCCAAGAGACGGCTCAGGTCAATGAACTCCCCTCGGCGGAAGCAGCGGAGCAGCAAGACAAGGCTGCCTCAGCCGAAGAAAATCCCACTAGCGATCTGGATAAGGGTATGTGCTCAGGCTCTCCTTCCTTCTCTCTTCAAATTCTTGAGCATAATACTAATTTAATGCATTTTTCGCCTTCTATCTCCCCCTCACAAAACAATGGCCAAAATGAGACTGCTGAACCTGCAAAAATATACCATGATATTGAATCAATCTCGGCTGCCATACCGTCTCTGGATTTGAATTGTGAAGAAAAGTGGCCTCCTCTTGTGCCCCCGATCATCCATCCCCTGTGCCCTTATAATTTAAGATCCATGGGGGGAAGATCCAGACCGCCCGATATTGTTGGGGGATTAGGTCAATCTCTTTCCCAAAGCTCGGCCAAGAATAAGAGAGGTAGAAAATCAGACCTCTCTAAGGCAGACTTAAAAGCCAAGCTCGATGTTGCAGATGGTAAAAAACTCTCTATCCATGGGGTACTTAGAGCTGTGCAACCCCCCGATCAGGTTATCAAATGATTTTGTCCTCCTGGAACTGTAGAGGTTTGGCCAATATACCTAAAAAATTGGCCCTGCGAGACTGGATTCTTAACTCAAAAGCTGACAATGTTTTTCTACAAGAAACATTGGGGAAAGGAGCAGAGGTGGAATCCATGCTAAAGGCTCTACTGCTAGGATGGACCTTTACAGCCATAGACTCTTCCAGCCATTCTGAGGGTCTTGCAATCGGGTTTAAAGAAGGAAGGATAAAAATCATCAATCAGTGGGGGATGAAGCAAGTTCTGGGCATGGAGGTCCTCTCTCCTGTTTTCTCTCTCCCCTTCACAATTGTAAATATCTATGTCCCTTGCCAAGGAAGAGACATTTTCTGGGTTGATTTGATGGCAAAATCTCTTATGAAGTCTTCTTTGATGATTGTGGGAGGTGACCTAAACTTTTCAATTGGAAGAGCTGAGGCATGGGGTCCTTCAGCAAGGGAAGATCCCTTGTCGGATTTCTTTCACAACCTTCTCATGGATAACAATCTCTCAGAGCCCTCCCCTGTCAAACTTAAGCCTACCTGGAGGAACAGAAGAGTAGGGGAGGACCGGATTGCTAAAAGACTAGACAGGTTTCTCCTATCCGAGGACCTAATATCAAAAGCTCCTATCTTTAGGTAGTGGGTGGAGGAGGTTGGCAATTCCGATCACTTTCCTATCTTTTTGGATCTATCCTTTCCCCCCCAAAACCCCCTGCCCCTTTCAAATTCAACTCCTCTTGGCTTCAAGATCCATCCTTCAGCATTCATTTTAAGGAAACATGGATCCACCCGGATAGGAATGCTAGAGAGGACAAAAGTTTCCTGTTTATGGAGAATCTTAAACGATTAAAAAAGCAACTATGTCCTGGGCAAAGGAAAGGAATTCGAAACAAAATGAAGATCTGTCTAAAATCAGGGAGGAATTGAAGCAATTGGAGAGCATTGAGGGGGAAGGTTATATCTCGCAGTCCTCAAAGGATAGAATCCTTCACCTGGAAAAGCTTCAAAACAAAATCCTCTTAGACAAGGAGGAAGAATGGAGGCTTAAGAGTAGGGCTGTATGGTTAAAATGAGGAGATGAAAATACCAGATTTTTTCACAACTTTGCTAAAGGAAGAAAATCTGTAAATTCCATCTGGAGCCTTAAATATGAAGAAGGAAGGGAGGCCAGATCCTTCTCAGACCTCTTGGGTTTAGGAAAGAGACATTTTGAGAAAATATTCTCTGCTCCGGGAGAGGCTACCATTGCAGAAGTCATCAGGACAGCCCAATGTTTTCCGAGATTTGTAGAGAAGGAAGAAACATAAGAGCTATCAATACCTTTTTCCAAGGAGGAGGTTGAAGCAGCGATGAAAATAATGGCAAAAGACAAGAGTCCTCGTCCTGATGGGTGGACTATTGAACTCTTCCTCTTCTTCTTTGACCTTATAGGCTCTGAAATCACTGATGTAGTAGAAGAATCAAGACAGAAAGGAGAAGTCTACAGGCCTTTTAATTCAACCTTTATAGCTCTCATTCCTAAGAAGGATGATCCAGAGAATTTTGAAGACTTCAGAACGATCTCCCTATGTAACTGTATTTACAAGATCATAGCCAAGGTGATAGCTATCAGAATTGTTCCTATCTTGTCAAGAAATATATCAATGGAACAATTTGGTTTTCTAGATGGAAGACAAATTCATGAAGCCATTGGAGTAGCACAGGAGGTAATTCACAGTGTCAGACAAAAGAAAAAGAAAGGTGCGGTTCTAAAAATAGACCTATCCAAAGCTTATGACCGTATCAACGGGCTTTATCTCTGGATGCTGCTGACTCATTTAGGCTTTAACTATTCTTTCACTAGCTGGATTATGGGATGTATCACAAATGTCAGCTTTGTTGTTTTGATCAGTGGAGCAGCATCTCCCTTCTTTAATAGCGAAAGAGGCCTCAGGCACGGATGCCTTTTGTCACCGCTCTTGTTCCTGTTAGTGGCAGAAGGTCTGAGGAGATTGATTCACAAAGCTAGAAGAGAGGAGAAGGTAAAAGGTATCGAGGTAGCCATAAACCTTTTTATTACTCATCTCCTTTTTGTTGATGACATTTTGATTTTTTCAAATGGATCATCTAACGAAATTAAGGAGCTTAAAAGCATTTTTGATCTCTTTTTGAAAGCCGCTGGAATGCAGATAAACTCTAGGAAATCTCAAGTCTGTGTGGCAGACCTTGACAGTAGAGAAAGAGCCAGATTGTCCAATCTTTTTTCCTTCCCACTTCAGCCTCTGGATACCCCTTTTAAATATTTGGGGTTCTGGCTAAAGCCAGTAACATACAAGAAAGAGGATTGGAACTGGCTCATAGCTAAGATAGAAGCCAGAATAAACCATTGGAGTTTCAGATGGCTCTCCAGAGCAGGGAGATTGACCCTCATCAAATCAGTCTTGTTAGCCATTCCAGTATTCTGGGCTGCTTTAACTTGGGTTCCCAAAAGAGTGCTGGAGAAAATCAAAAGGATTTGTTGCAGATTTTTATGGGCAGGTTCAAACAAAGAAAATTCTATTCTACCCTGGGTGGCATGGGATAAGATAGCCAGGCCAAAAGAATGGGGACGTTGGGGAATTAAAAGACTCCCTGAGTTCAGTCTATCATTGGCAGCAAAGTCCAGATGGAGACTAATCTCGATGGAGAATCTCTAGACAAAGGTGGTTAAAAGAAAGTATATAGACCCATTTCCTTTGGAAGACTGGATCAAGAGCCAGAAAAGAAAAAGAAGAATATATCATTCATTTGGAAGGCCATGTTCGAGGCTTTCTCTGTGATAGAACAAGGTCCGGCTTGGAAAGTGGGTGATGGAAGTCATATCAGAATCAGCACGGACCCCTGGGTAGGTTGTAATGAAGCTTATGCTTTGTCACCTGGACTCCTCAGACACCTTGACAGCAAAGGAATCTTCACTATAAATCAGGTGGAGAATGTAGGCCATTCCACCATTTGGGGTCAGGCCTGGAAAAGTGATGAAGATTTAGGCATAAATATCAGATGGAAGAATGAATGGGCCTCTTTCATACAAGATCTCCAGCACTCGCATGTCAGGCTTAAAAACGAACCTGATCTGCTAATCTGGGTGCAAGGAAAAACTGGAGAATACTCCCCAAAAGATGGTTACTCCTTCTTAATGAAACAGAAAGGGTGGGGTCTTCTCGAGTGGTGGTCGAAGAACATTTGGAATCTTAAAAGCCCAGCAAAGGCCAGGCTTTTCCTATGGTGTTTGCTTAAAAGAAAAATACCAACCTGGGACATTTTACAAGCTAGATATCTAGTTGGTCCTCGAAGATGTCCTTTATGCAAATCTGATGAGGGGTCAATAAGACATCTTTTCACATCATGTATAGTTTCCTTCAAGATATGGGAAGAGCTAACAGTTTTGCTAAATGTAAAGGCTCAGTGGGGGTCAGATCCTTTGGAAGAAGCCTGGAGGAAATGGTGGCAGAACTACCCGTAAGGAAACATGAGGAATCTACCTCTTGTGTTCTTTTGGGGGGTATGGCTTGCGAGAAACAAGTGCTTGTTTCAAGACAAAATCATCCCTTCATCCGTCATTGCTATAAATAGCTCAGCCATATACTCTGCTATCCCGGCCCCTGAAGCAAAAAATCCACCTTCCCGTGAAAAGCCTGTTATTATCAAGGAGGGCATTCCTTGGGCCTTTTTTGATGGAGCATCCCAGGATAACAGGGCTTGAGCTGGAATATGCATTCACTTAAACTCAAATCACTCCCTGAAAGCTTCTGTAGGAATGGGTCCTGGGTCTAACAATTATGCTGAACTGTCTGCTTTGCGCCTCCTTCTCTGCTGGTTATTACAGAGAAACATCCCTACAGTTCAAATCTTCGACGATTCTCTGAATGTCATAAAATGGGTCAATGGAAATACATTGTGTCAAAATCATATTCTGAAGACTCTTTGAGAAGAAATTATGCATTTAAAGTCCTCCTTTAATGTTTTTTACATCTCTCATATTTACAGGGAAAAAAATGAAGAAGCAGATCAGCTTTCTAAAGCTGGTTTACAACAGGATATGGTCAGCTGGACAATAGAGGATCACAGTCAGGGGCAGCAAAGCATATCACATCAACCCCCTTATGCTCCTCCTCAGTGAGCGAGGATCACTCTCTTTCCTTTTTGCATATTTTTTTTTTCTCATGGGCATAATGTATATCTTTTACAGTCTTTCCTTTATATTTTTTGTGCTACAAACAGAACTTCAAAAACTCTATATTTATTTTCAGATATTTTCAATCTTATGTAAAAGTTATGGACAACCATGTTAAGGGGTTGTTTTCCTTCATTGAAGGAGACCCCAAGGTATGCATCGGATATAGAATGTACATAAGCCTCTGGATGTGAGGAAGGTAGACAGCGAGTCAACACACGACTGTGTTTTGATATTTTGGTTTTATATTGTCAAATAGACCATATCAGCACATGATGAGCCTCCAGCTATGCTGAAAGCTCCTTCAGAATGTAAACTTTTTATTTTTCTAATAAAAAGTTCTGCTTTTTTCTTCGGAAAAAACAAAATAAATCCTAGAGTTTTTAGTAATAATGGCTTGCACGTATTATCCCTTGGGTTAATATTATTCCCTTGGGTTTATAATCCCTTAGGGTTTTATTATTAACCCCTTGGGTTTATAATAACGATCTATTGGGTTTATAATACAAATATTATAAACCCAAGGTATATAAGCCCTACTATAAATATTATAAACACTAAAATAAACATGGTTGATCATCGTTAATTTCTATATTGACTATGATTGATTTTCATATCGAGACAATCTTTGTTACAACACGACATTGGACCATGGTTGATTTCCATATTGAGACAATCTTTGTCACAATGTGACATTTGACCAGGGTTCATGGTTGGCTATGGTTGACCATAGTTGGCCTTCATTAATACTAGAAACCAAAGGGAATAATAAAGCGAAGGGATTGATATTATAAAACTAAGGTATATAAACCCTAAATAAATATTAGAAGCATTAAAGTAAATATGCTTGAATATGGTTGATTTTTATATTGAGACAATCCTTATCATAATATGACATTAGACCATCTTTTATTTACATATCAAAACAATCTTTACCATATTTAATTAAATTCTCAAATTTTCTTTATAACATCAAAAATATATCAAATAACTTATAAACCCAATATATTAAAAATTTATAATTTATCAAAAATTTAACAACAAATCTCTTTTTATGTATATATATTCCAAAATGAAAACTACTCACAGTCGGAAAGCACAATCCGAAGAAGGATATCTTATGATATTGCTGTTGTACAATCTAAACTTTTGAGTGTTTTTTCTGATAAAGAGGATCTCATTATTCGTATGATTACACTCACTGAAAACATAGTATGAACTCTTTACTTTTTACGTTGCAGTCACTGAGTACGTACTCTTTATCTTTTACGCTGTAGTATATAAATATTTTAAGCCAAGTCATCATACGTTTAAAATATATACTATATATATATATAATATTATAATTGAGTAGAAGTATGTGTTAGGTGTGATTTTGTTTAATTTTTAACATAGAGTTGTTCAGACAAGTGTTTTTTTTTCCAATACAAAATTTAAAATTTATTTTGATTAATTTTAAAATCAAAATATTAAAAAAAATAATCTCATTTTTTTTATATAAGAAATTCAAATAAATTGTTTAAAATAATAATAAACTTTTTATGTTTATGGTTACATATAATAATAAATAAATATAAAACTGAGTTTTGTTTAACTTAAAATTTCTTAATAAATATTTCAAGTGTTGAAAATAATTAAGTACTTAAAAGTAAAATAACTAAAATAATTAACTAAAATAATTTAGTTATTTTCTAATAAAAAGGAAAAGACATATTTTTGGGGTTTAGGTCTTATTGCTAAAACACTTTTACTATTGAGAAATAGTGGGTT